>OZ020518.1:23055589-23263185 GCA_963971425.1 Bryoerythrophyllum caledonicum
CCCGGTCCCGGCTGGTGGTCGGGCCGGGGATGTGACCCGGTCCCGGCCACCACAGGGTCGGGGTTGGGATCCCGGCCCTGGGCCATTTATTTATTTATTTATTTATTTATAATTTTATTTTATTTTTATTTTTTTTATATTTAAAAAAAATCTAATTTATTTTATTCTTTTCTAATTAAATAAAAATCTAATTCATTTACAAAACAAAACATAAAGACTAACTAACTGACTAAAAGAATTTGAAAAAAAAACTACAATTACTAATATAACTAATCTATCTTCTTACTAATCTAGTTAAATAAGGTATTAACTAATATGTGAAAACCTTAACTATAAAAATTTGATTAGAATGGTGGTTCCACATAAAGAAGTACCGGGAAGGTTTTCGAACTATCCCGGGAAAGGATTTCCCGGCCTCCCGGGCATCTTTCATAGTGTTTCCGGGTATAGGAATTTACTAGTTTAAGACCCGGTATTATTACCATTCTAAAACTAATTAAGAAGTTAAGCATTTTCCTATTTTACGTAATTCTTATACTAACTAATTATATGTACAATTAACTACTTTCTAACAACAATTAATCAAAACAAATACTTTTAACTCATTTTTTTAGTGGGGCCTATAAAGTGGGAGTTTTCACACTCCCACACTTATCGAAGGCCATCAAGTGGTGTTTGAAGGGTGTTTTCAAAACACTAACGAAGGTCAAATGGTAACCCGCTTGTCCAATGACCTTGGTCACCGTCTTTGGCTTCAAGGCCCGCTCAGACACTTGGGTAGTGAAAGGCGATCAAGTTACATTGCTGCTGTTCTTCGTGAGATTCTTGACTTTTTACATGTTTAATCCATCTAGGGGCTGAAGTTGAGACCATTTGTTGTTATTTTTCTTAATATATTTGTAGTTAGTTGTTGTTGTTGAAGAAACCCGGTCTTTAGATTGATGACCAGGTAGTTAGTGTTTAAAAATGCAAAGAATAGAAGGGATAGAGGGATGATAAGAGTTGATAAGGGGGAGAATTTGAGCAACCAATGGGGTTTAAGATGCCCATGTGGCCTTTGAATGGGCTGAGGTTAGTTGTGATTGGCTCCTTTCCCCGTTTTGGGGGTTGGGTTCTTCCTTACCAAGGAGGGGTTGGACTGCGGGGGCTCTCTCTGCTTGTTTTTGTTGTAGTTTGTTTTGGATTTTGATTATGTTGTAGCCCTTGTTGTTAGCTCTCTATGAAGCTATCACTCGGTCTTAGAGCTAAAAGTATGAGTGAACGGCGCCTTGTCGAACACAAGGGGGTCTGCTGCCCCATGTTTTCATGAGCAGTAGGTTTGAAGCCTTGTAGCGAGTTGTACAAAGTATATCTAAATGACGTCTTTGCTGAGTGTTTGTACACTGTAAATATCTTTCCAAAAAGCTATTTTATGCTCTATTTTGAGCTTTTGTGAAGTCATAGCACTAGTTTGAAAGAAGAGGGGTCAGCTGACTTGAATTTTTGTAAGAAGTAACTTTGATTGCACATAGCGGCTGGCTAGATGAGTTTCTGGAAGTGAAATTTGATGTTTACGTGGTGTATTTTAGTGGCTTTTCAAGTAGCTATAGCACGTCTCATTCCGAGTTTGTATGAAACCGTAGTGGTATTTTAAATTAGAAGGTTAATCAAGAGTTTAAAAGAGAGTTTGAGTTCGGTTTATACTTAATGAGAGGTTAGATAAATGATTTCAAAGTGAGTAAGGGTATATAGGAGAAGGGTATGAAGTGGTTAGGGTATGTAAGGGTAAGGGTATGTGGGATTGAGGTTAATTAGGGAATTAATTATCTTAATCAAGGTTAATTGTGTTAAGTAAGATTAACTAGTCTAATTGTAATCAATTAGCTTAACTAAAATTAAGTGGATTAATCAAGGTTAATCATTTTAGTTAAATATAATTATCTTAACTATTAATTAATTATTATTAAGTGGAATTAGTTAATTTAATCAGAGTTTGATTAAGGCTTGATTTAGGTTAAGGATAATTAATGTTTTGAGTTAAGTTTTTGGGAGACAACTTCTACAAGACATCTGCATCATGTCTTATTATATGTACATCGAGTTTTATTATACAAGTTCAAGATCGGAGGCCTTTCTGATATGGTGAATGAGGACTTATAAGTTTATATGGATTTGAACACAATTCATATGTTCTATATTCTCCCTTTCCCTCTCTAAACTAAGTGCAGCCAAGAACCCTGGATTTTCCTGAAGCAAAGACTCTCTACACAATAACGTCTTGAAGAATAAGAAGGAGTCTGTCTTCCAAGACATCATCAGCAGCCTGGAGAAACAACTCAGACTTCCTCGTATCAAGAAGCCGCTTCTCAGATAGAGGAAGTTGACTATACTTCTTCTCAAACTCTCTCAAGAGTTCGTTCGGCCCCATGGTCTTTCCAGGCTGCATTTCCACCCACTCCAAGAATGCCCTCTTAGACATTCGCTGAGAATCTTCATCAAAGTATTCTTTCTTCAACCTCTCAGCAAATCTTGCCCATGTATTTACATTCACTGCATCATGGAGTTCTCTCACCCTTTCTCGAATCTCGGGCACAACCACAAGATCAAACGTCTCTATCATTCGTGCCTCATGCACCTGATAAATCTCCATCTCACAAGTGTATGCCCTCAAAAACCCCGTGATATTCTTGCCATCAAATCTTCCAATCTTACTGATGACATCCCCCAATGCTTTCGTAGCTCTTTGTCCTGCCATATTAGTAGCCTATTGGCCCATAAACAACTACATGGCCCGAACAAAGTCCGCCGTGAAATTGACACCACCACCAATATCTCCAACACCACCACCAATATCTCCAACACCACCCCCAGAGGATGACCCACCCTCGTGATCTCCCATCTTGTCTTGACCAAATAAGTAGCCCCAAGGCGCTCTCAGTGGAAGCACCAAATGTCGTGGAGAGAGAATTTGCTTTGGGAAAACGCTGGGTTCTTGGCTGCTACCAGTTTCAGCCAAAAGAAAAGGAAGATGCCACAAATATGAATTCCATTAATCTACAATGATGACCAAAGTCTTGATCTACATAGAAAGTCGAGTTTTTGGTTCATCTTGACAAACCCTTGCAAGTAGTCAAACATGAAGTTGTATAAACATGGACAGCTGTACCCCTTGTCACTAAATCGGGCTCTTTTACTTCTAAACTAATTATATAAACACATGCAATAGTTTTTTGAAAAGCTAATACAGTAAGGTTTTTATATCTAAAGTTTCAACACAAAAAGATCTTTACAACTATTTCTATGAAGAATCAAAGTTACTGCTCTAAATTAATGAAGGCAGCCGACCCCTTCCCATTCAAACTAGTATAACGCTTGCACTATAGCTTGGAAATAAACATGTAATAGCTTTTTGAAAAGCTAACAACAAGATGAACAAGTGACAAAAGTTTCAACTCTACTGGCTCTAATCATAATGAACTATGGTTACTCAAAGTCTCTGCTTTAAACTTGTGGAGTGAAAACCGCTCCTCCGAGAACTCCCCTTCAATAGATCAATTGCCATGGCTCCATAACAACTCAGATTTGAGCTTGTGATAGCTCATTAGAAAGCTAATACAATCATTACTATGCGTGCAAAGATTCAGTATCTCACTCTTTGTATACAAGTTTCTACATGGAATCAAAGTTACTGCTCTCGAAAATTCATGGCAGCAGTACCCTCTTTTATTCAAATCCACACCAAAGCTTCTACATAACTCCGATTGGAGCGTGTGATATCTTGTTAGAAAGCTATTAACATGTTCTACATCATTCTAAAAACTCACATCAAAACTCACAAAATTGTACCTGTCACACTCAAAAACCCGAGTGTCTTTTTATACTAAATGGAGGAGGCTTTGGCCGAGGGAGGAGGGAAGAAAAGTCACGGGCCTAAATCAGCCCATGCTTCTCTAGCCTTCCTTTTTACTCACCCTTGGACTTCAAAGTCTATTTACCTCCAAATCTTATCAAAATCTTCCCACATAAGCCTAGCTTGACTTTTATTTCCTAACCTATAATTCTACTACAAGTTGGCACTATATTTCTCCCCCTAAACTAACCCTCAAACTAAACATTTCTTATTTCTACTACAAACTATAATATCATAACACTCTGTTTAAATTTTCTGATCTCAGAAGAGTTAGAGAATAGCTTAAATATCATTAGAGCCCACGTACTGCCATCGACCGCGGCTTAGTTTGGCTGACTAAGCTTTTCGTTGCACCTCGCCGGTCCGGGTTCGATTCCTTGGCTTGTCAGAGCGGCTGGCGCTCGCGCTGTCAGGGGACTGCCGGAATCAGCAGCAAATCCAGCTGGTGGACGCTCCTAAGCCCTGAGCTAGTGACAAGGTGCAATAAAGATCCTCTAAGATAAGCTTCTGGCCTGGTAAGGTAATTGAGGAAAAAACCATTTATTCTCCACAATTATCTTAACCAGCTAAATTCTCCATTTTTCTTTTTAATCTTATTTTTTATATCATGAACTGTATTGCATCACAACAGCGGTAGCTTCAGCAAGCACGAGGATCACAAAAACACGAGGATCAAAAGAGCACGAAGATCAAGAGCTGGAGACGAAGATCAAGAGTTGGAGCACAAGCACGACAACCAAGGACGGAGGGTGAACCGAACTGAATCAGGGAGCCTTTCCTCTCCCTCGGACTAGTAATCAATTCCTTGTGTATGAAAGGAACCTTAATTTTCTAAATACAAAAATCACGCGGAAGCGCTGCCAATTTTTTACTAGGATTAGGGTTTGCTATATATTCAACCAAACAATCGGTTTAATTGTCATTAGTAAGTGAACGCAGCTGGAGGCTCATGCATGGTATAAGGTTCGAATAGGATTACTTGTGTGAATGCATGTGGTATACACGTGACTGTGTGGCGCATGATCTTGAATAAACATAGATGTTAAGTGTGCACTGCTGGTCGTTGGCTGTGAGTTCAAGATTGAGTCAAATGGTTAATTGAAGGCTGCCATCGTGTTAAGCAAGGAAAACTAATAAGAATTCAGAAAACAAACATCGAAAACGGAGTCATAACCACGAAGATAATGAAGAATTAAACTTCGGGTATGAAAAGAAGAAGCCTATCCGCTGGCCACTACTGTCAGGGTCGCACTTAGGTCTGAAATTGGTTGCTGAGGTTCTAATCAAGTTCATAAGGTTGAATTGAGCCTATCTAAGCTTTAAAACGTTGAAAACAGAGCTTTGAGGTGGAACTTTGCTTGTTTAAAAGTGGGGTTCAATGTAAGGCTGAATTCGACCTTCACAACATCAATCAGTAATGAACCTTCTCAAGTAACCACACTATGGTTCACCGTGCTCGTAAGAATGGTGGAATGATGTTTGACAAGGGGTTGCATTCCACACTTAGGGTCTTGTGTTCAAGATAAGCCACCCATTAGGGGGCGATTTATTTGGCTCACACCAAGGTCATACCCTTGTGATATTTAGGAAATGCTCACGCAATACGTAGGTAATTGTCGTAGTACGTGTTGGCAACTATTCACATCTTAACACAAAGATACCCTTAAGGTAATCGTTCCCACAGAGAATCACCGTGAACTACAACGACTAACAACCAGTTTATATTTACACAATGGTACCTATATCACAATAGTTACATCAAAGAAAAGAAGGAAAAAGGGTTAGATTACAACGCCTGAGCGTTATCTACATCCACCACCCCGCTCTCCGTACGAGTGTGTTCCCTCGGGTAGGAGCCTACTTTTCTCGGAAGGTAGGGACCTTCGAGTAGGAGCCTACTTCGCTCGGAGGTAGGGACCCTTGAGTAGGAGCCTACTTCGCTCGGAGGTAGGGACCTTCGAGTAGGAGCCTACTTCGCTCGGAGGTAGGGACCTTCGAGTAGGAGCCTACTTTGACTTAGCCCCGGTTAATGGGGGGGTTATCTTTACAACTATGCACACTATAGACATTTGGAGTACACAAGTACCCGGATAAGGATTATATCACTCCGGACGTAGTCCGGGGACTCATAGAGATTTTAGCGTTGGACACTAGTAACAGCTATTCTACCTCCCATTCTCTCCTTCTAACTCTACTCACTCACTTGGATGGTTATGGTGTCACTGAGATCCCCCCGAAGGGTTGTTAGACCCGTGTTTCCAAGGCTGGGAACGGCGTAATGTAAGTGAGCAAAGGGCCTGCCCGCCCACTATCCGTCCTTCTCCCAGTCTCCCTCCACCTCCGATGCAGCTGGAGGTGGGATGTTTCAGGGAGTGACATGAGTCTTCACAACCGACACCAACCGGTACGCCGGGAGGTTACTCAAGACTCACTTATGACCCTCATACATCAGTTACTCCCCCCTCGTCCTTCCCTAGACACGTACAATCTCACCTTTTATTCCCATCCACCCCACTAATCTACTTGATGGAACAAGGAAACGACTGTAATGGTTAGAGTTGGAGTCACGCCCCTACTAGCTATCTTCTCACCTCACCTGTTATTCCCACCCACCCGGACTAATCTACTTTGATGGAACAAGAAAACAGTGATTAGATAGTTAGTATGGACTCGAGGAGTGGACTACTTGAAATGGCACTCACAGTCATGTATGCAATCCGAGCTCTTCAACCATCGAAGGTCTTCTCAGAGCGTAGGTTTAGAATTAAACTGAAAGCAAATACACACATCAAGCAGTGAAGAGAGGTGCCACGGGACTCCTCTCTTATACCGCGAAGGACTCACACAAGAGTCCAAACTCAAACGATACCTTCTAACTAAAAACGGTGACAATAACTACTCTTGGCGGCGGGGCTGCCACTACACACGACGTGCACCGTCAGAGGTCACTTATTACACAAAACCCAAGGCAAAACAAAGTCAAAATCCAACGTCAACGCGGGGCCTAGTCCGCGTATGAATAGTGACCTATCAACTAAGATTCTGACCCTACTTCCGGGTCAACTCCTCAAGTCTTCTCTTCTCTTCCCTCCTCTTCCGCTTCTTCGAACTCTTGCTGGAAGTTGGATGCGCCGCAGCCTTCGAGAGTGTCCCAAGTGGTGATAACAGATCCGCAGATGAAGAGGGTGCCGATCCGGCCAAGGATGACCGAGGTAAGGCCTCCATCGAAGTCACGGAGGCATCCGGACCACCCGGAGTGAGTAGCACGGAAGTCGTGCTTCGGTGGGGCTCGGTTCGGGGCGGAAGGGTCGGGGCGAGACTCGGAGTCCCAGTGAAGACCTCTTGTCGCACTAGAAGGTGCAAGTATGCCGAACTCTCACTCGTGGTCTTTCCAAAAGGAGACATACCCGGCAAAGGAGTAACCGTCGGTGTCGCGCGGACAGGGTCTCCAAGGGAAAACTGGCAAAGGAGAGTTGTGCGCTGAGGCTCCATCGTGTCACCCAAGCCATCTTTCCTCCCACTCTATACTTGTGTGGTGAGATCTGAAG
This sequence comes from Bryoerythrophyllum caledonicum, assembly GCA_963971425.1. Classification (NCBI taxonomy): domain Eukaryota; kingdom Viridiplantae; phylum Streptophyta; class Bryopsida; order Pottiales; family Pottiaceae; genus Bryoerythrophyllum; species Bryoerythrophyllum caledonicum. Next base: position 23,063,027 of record OZ020518.1, read on the forward strand.
GGGAAGGACAAGCGGAGACTCCCACAGTGGGAATTCGAGAAGGCAGGACAGGACTATCGAGATCAATCACCCCCTTCCCCGGCGGAGGTCCTTGATCACCCGAGTCTTGCTTCTCCGAATCCGCATCCGAACCCGAGTCATCATCCTTGTCAGAATCCTCCACGAACTTGGGTAGAATATGGGTGAGGTTGCTTACCAATAACCTCATGTTAGCATACGTCTCTTCGATCTTTACAGTTTGCTCCATCATGAAGGCAATTACCTTCTTGCTGGAAATGCGACCATCCCTCTCCAACCTCGCATCAAACATCTTCGCTTTCATCACTGCCTCCGCCGGGACGTGCAATGCCTCCTCCACTTGTTGCAACGCCGAGGTCGAGGCATTGGCTTGGAGAAGGGCCTCCTTGCAACTCCGCTCGGCCTCCAAGGCCCTACTCTTCATCTTGGTCACCTCCAAAGTGAGTCGGTTCACCTTCTGTTCCATAAGGCGGAGGTCACCGACTCCTCCCATCTTCTCCTTGGTCGCTGCGACTAATCCTTGGTAAGAGGTATTGCCAATAAGGCTACCCAACTGATCCAAGGTCTTGTCCACATTGTCCACATACACCCACAGAGCCTCCACCAATTCGGAGGCACGGTAAGTCTTCCCTCCAAGTTGAGCTAAGCCTGTAGCGGCTGCCCGGGCAGCAGCTCGAGTTCGGGTGGAAGGTGCTCCTCCTTGGCTTGGTCGTTGTCGCTTGGGAGGTGGAAGAGCTTCTCCCTCTGACTGTCAAGAGCTACTTCCTCCTTCCGATCCCGGCTCGGGCTCCGACTCCGTCCCTTCAAACTTCTTCATCATCAGCTGCGTGCCGTACGCCATAGCCTCCTCCTGAGTGGTTTCCTTGAAGTGGTGATAGAGGTGGATGAGGTATGGACAAATGGGGGAGCGCCTCGTGCTATTGACACTCTTCATCAACCTCATCACTACCTCCTTCATAATAAGCGCCCAATTCACCATCCGCTCTCCGAGATAGGCACCATAGAGGGTGTTAGCTAGAGTGATCGTGACTCGGGTAGGTTTCTCCGGGTGCAAGATTGGTACGAGGAAGGCGAAAACCCTCTTCGCCCGAGGATCTTGACAATCTTGCAGTGCATAGCCATTCTTGGCATCCTTGGTACCAAAGAGCCCCTTGGCGTACTCCTCTTTCTTCAAACTCGTGAAGCCCGCCCCCTGTCGCGGGAATCCGTACACCTCTTGCCATCTTCCCATGGTCCAACGATCTGGGCAAGCTCGGATGCTACTCTCCTCGGGCTCTGGTAGCGGGTCTTGTCGTAGCTCCTACACCGTGGAGTCTACACAAAAACTCCAGCAGAAGTCTAGGAGCGAGAGACAACCCATTCGAAGGAGGTCTTCCTTCAATTCAATGAGCTCGATCACGTCTCTTGGGATCGTGGGAGAGACCTCCTTGGTTAGAGAGGTCATCTTGACAGGGCCTCCTCCCTCGGTCTTCCTCTCTGACCTTAGCCGTGGATCCTCAATACCCTTCTCGGACCCTTCAGCTCTCTCTCCTCCTCTCAAGTTCTGGAGCTCTCCTTCAGTTCGGGTGTCGGTGCGTCTCTCCGGCTTGAGTCAGCCCTAGTGCTCGTCCCTGGAGCCTTCCTCCTCGTGCTCGGATGTACTATGCCCTCATGCTCTTGCTTGGACCCTGGGGCACTCCCTTAGCTCGGACATACCACGATCCCCGTGCTCGAATCTGGAGGAGATCAGGCCTTCGTGCTAGGTCCTGTAGCTTACCTCAGAGTTCGGGAGTTGGTACGTTTTCCTTTCTTGAGCTCGAATCTGAAGCTTTCTCCTCGTGCTCGTACCACGCCCTCGTGCTTGGACCTACCACGATCCTCGTCCTTGGCTGGAGGTGATAAGGTCTTCGTGCTCGGATGTCGGTGCCCGGATGTTGGAGTGGATACAACACCTCTTCCCAGCCCTTGGGCTTTCCTCCTCGTGTGTCGGTACGTCCTTCCTTCTCGTGCTAGGATTTGGAGGTAACAAGACTCGGGGCTCGGATCCTGGAGGTGTCCAGCCTTCGTGCTCGGATCTATCACGGTCTTGGTGCTCGGACCTATCACGGTCTTTGTGCTCGGACCTACCACGATCCTGGTGCTTGGGTTGGAGGTGTCCAGGCCTTCGTGCTCGACCTGTAGCTTACCTCCTCCCTCGGGTGTCGATACGTCCTTCTTCGTGCTCGGATGTCGGTGCCCGGATGTCGGTGTGGATACAGCACCTCCTTCCAGTCCTTGAGCTTACCTCCTCGTGTGTCGGTACGCCCTCCTTCTTCGTGTGTCGGTACGTCCTTCCTCCTCGTGCTCGGATCTGGAGGTAACACGACTCGGGTGCTCGGGTTCTGGAGGTGTCCAGTCTTTGTGCTCGGGCCTACCACGATCCTGGTGCTCGGGTTGGAGGTGTCCAGTCTTCGTGCTCGGGTCTACCACGATCCTGGTGCTCGGGTTGGAGGGGTCCGGGCCTTCGTGCTCGGACCTACCACGATCCTGGTGCTCGGGTTGGAGGGGTCCGGGCCTTCTTGCTCGGACCTCACCGCTCGGGTGTCGCTACATCCTTCTTCGTGCTCGGATGTCGGTGCCCGGATGTCGGTGTGGATACAACACCTCCTCTCGGTCTTGGAGCTCTCCTCCAGCTCGGGTGTCGCTACGTCTTCCTTCCTCGAGCTCGAATCTGAAGCTCCCCCCTCTCGCTCGACTGTTGGCTGCCCTTGTGAGGGCACTGCGGTGTACTCGGCTCGGTGATCCTTTCCCCGCTCGGACCTACCAGACTCTTCTTCAGCTCGGACCTATCCTGCTCGGAGCTACTCTTGGCCGCCTTGTTGTGTGATGTGGAGTTCTCTATTGCCCGGCTCCTTATACTAGGGCCTAGGTGACCTTCCTTGCCGGTGCCGATGGACCTTCCTTAGGATGAGGTTTCCCAACCCTCGTGGTCTTGCACTCTTTACACGGCCGAGCCTCCTCCTCCCAGAATTTCAATTACTCTCTAGGCTAGGGTGTTAGTACGGGGTGTTAAACCACTACTTGTCTACTTTAGTATTTCCCTAAGGTCCTATTTCTTTCCTATTCTAATTTTTCCTAAAAGCCGCTACGAGGAGGCTACTTACCTCTAAACTTTATAAGGTGGTACGGTGATACCCTTCCAAAGCCACTAAATAAAAAAAAAGTTAAAATTTGGGGTACGACATCACCCCATTCTCATACGGGAGCGTCCTCGCGAGCGGACAAACTATCCTCCTCCTCATCCTCCGTCTCTTCATCCTCGCGGTACAGTTTGACTCGGGAACCGTTGGTTCGGGTCTCCAAAAAGTTTCCTTGTAAATCTTTTAGCTGTAGAGACCCATTTCCAAATACCTCATGTACTTCAAAAGGTCCCATCCATTGGCGATGTAATTTACCTGGAAAATCCTGGTGTCTATTGTCGAAGAGTAGGACAAGACTCGCGACTTCAATGCCCTTGTTGCTGGTCAGCTTCAGGTCGTAAGTCCTCTTCCTCCGCGCTTGGACTTCTATCGTTTGTTGCAGCGCATCACTCCGGGCTTCTTCCAGGGCATCGATCCCAGCAAACCGCTCTACTAGGGAGGCACTCCGAATGGCGTGTTTGGAGGCCAAGACCCTCTGGGTTTCTATGTCCGTTTCGACGTGTTGTAACACCTCTTGTCCGTGGACCAGGAAGTAGGGGCTTCATCCGATAGTGGTCTTTCTTGTTGTGTTGTAGGCATACACGGTGGAGAAGAGCTTTTTGTCCCAGTCCGTTTTGTGTGCCGCGACTACCTTGTTGAGGATCCCTCCGACTATACCATTTGCACGCTCGGTAAGACCATTGGCCTTTGGGTTGTATGGTGTGGTCTTCCTATGCTTGATGGCATACCTGGAGGTTAGGTCCTGAATCACTTCATTCAGAAAGTGAGTACCCCTGTCACTAACAATCTCAAGGGGGTGACCGAACCTCATACATATTTGTTCGAAGAGGAAGGCGGCAGAAGTGTTGGCGTCATTTCTCCTAGTCGCTCGAGCCTCGACCCACTTGGTGGCGTAATCGGTGGCTAGGATGATGTATCGACTCTTGCTCTTGCTCACCGGAAAGATGGGGCCGATGAAATCTATTCCCCATTTCTCGAAGGGTGCTAAGGGGATTATGGGAGTCAAAGGCCAATGGCTCCGGGTCGCCGGATTGCCGATCCGTTGGCAGAGGTCGCAGCTTTGGACGAAGTGCTTTACATCTCTGTGGAGATGCTGCCACCAGTATCCCGCCGCTCAGATCCGCTCCACCGTACTCATCACGGCAAAGTGTCCTCCAGCCGGGTCGTCGTGTAAGGCACGGATGACAGGTCTCCTCTCCTTCAGCTCTAGGCATCTCCGTAACTTCTCATCGGGTCCATACTTGAAAAGGATTCCCTCTATGAGGGTGTAAGGAGCTACCTTGTGCTGGAACACGGCCTTCTCTTCTCTGCTGCAGCCCCCCGGGTATGTGTGATTGCGGAGATAGGTTCGGATGTCCTTGTACTCGGAGTCTTCATCAGGATCCGTTTGAAAGATTGATACCTCCTCCAAGGTCTGCTCTTTTCCCTCAGCGAGTATCTTCCCTCCGGTGTTCGACTCGGAGTGGTGTTGCTTCGTAGCGTGGTCTTGAAGGATGTATGGATTCAGATCCACGCTACCGTCCCGGTCGAAATTCGGTGTGGTTTCCGGGAACGCGTCGGGGAACTCTATTTCGAGGTCGTGGGGGCTCTCTGCTCCTCGTTGTCGCGACAGATAGTCGGCATTTTGGTTGGCCTTGCCGGGTTTAACTCTCACCTCGTAGTTAAACTCTTGAAGCAGAAGTATCCAACGAGCAATCCTCCCTGAAAGGTCAGGCTTGTTCACAAGGTACTTCAGTGAGTCATGATCGGTGTGGAAGACAATCTTGTATCCCAGAAGGTAGTGGCGGAACTTCTTACAGGCGTAAACCACTGCTAAAGCCTCCCGCTCGGTGGCAGTGTAGTTCCTCTCCGCTGCGCTCATCTGACGGCTAGCGTAGTAGATGGGCTTCTCTCCTCCACTTGGTCCTTCCTGCCACAAAATTGCTCCTAGGCACCAGCCAGATGCATCAAGAGTAACGTGAAAATCCTGATCCCATTGAGGTGGGGATAGGATTGGAGGGGACGACACTCGTACCTTCAGTTCTTCAAAGGCCGCTTGTCTTTGTTCTGTCCACACAAACTCCTTGTCTTTCTTGAGTAGTTCCGTGAGAGGTGCGGCCAATTGGGCGTGTTTGTTGATGAACCGCCGGTAGTATCCTACGCATCCTAGGAACCCTCTAATCTCGCGTACATTGGCCGGCGCGAGTAGCTGGAGTATCGCCTTCACCTTGTCGATGTCTACATGCAGACCGTTCTTGCTGACAATATGTCCAAGAAGTACGCCGGAGAGCATCGCAAAGAAACACTTACCCTGGTGAAGTTTCAAGTTGGTTTCTCCGCACCTCTAGAACGTCTTCCGTAAGTACTCCAAATGGTTCGTGTGGGTGCTGAACACCGCAAAGTCATCGATGAACACTTCCAAGAAATGCTTAAGGAAATCCTGGAAAATGTCCATCATGAGGCGCTGAAAAGTGCCGGGTGCGTTACATAGTCCGAAGGGCATGCGGTTGAACGCGTAGGTGCCCCATTCTGTGGTGAATGTCGTCTTTAGCTGGTCGGTTTGTTTGATGGATACCTGATTGTATCCGGAGAACCCGTCCATGAAGCTAAAGCACTCGTGCCCCGCTACGTGATCTAACACCATGTCAATGAAGGGGAGGGGAAAGTAGTCTTTCTTGGTGGCCGAGTTCAACTTACGGAAGTCTTGGCACACATGGATTTTTACCTTCCCATCATGTCCGACCTTCTTGGGTACGATCACTATGGGTGATACCCACTCCGAGTTGTTGACCGAATAGATGAATCCGGCCTCCAACAGTTTGTCCAACTCCTCCTTTACCATAAGTGAATACTTAGGGTTCAGGCGGTATTGGCGCTGCCTGACTGGTACGGCACCCTCCATTAGATCGATCCGGTGCTCTCCTAGCGTGGCGGGTATACCTGTCAGGTCGGAAGTCTCCCAGGCGAATACGTCCACAAACTCTTGCAGAAGCTCGGTGTACAACCTCCTTTCTTTCTTCGTTAGGTTCTTTCTGAGGTTGAACAACTTGCCGGGTAGGACTTCAATGGTGTCGTAGTCTTCAGGAGACACAACCGGTTTGATGCGGTCCGCTCCATCTACTCCGAGCAGGCTTGGATCGCTCCACTGTGGGGGGGTCTGAAGGTGTCCCCCTTCTTGAATCGGTAGGGTCCCGCCTTCTAATTGTTTCCTTATCCACTCTTGGGTAAGGAATTGCGAAGCCTCCCCTAAGGAACGATCTTCCTGTTGGAACGAGTAGGCGTCCGGTATGGGTTCCTCCTCGTCCAACTCTTCTACCTCACCTTGCTCCTGGACCGCCTCCAAGAATCCGTAGTCTGTTTCGACTTGGTCCCGAAAGTTCTCCACGAGGTAGGACGAGGTAGAGTCATCTCCTTCCTGGTCAGACCAGTTGGAGGTGTACCCTTCGTTGTCACTGGTCTCCCCCGTGGCTTCTTCGTGTTTCCATGGAATGGAGGTAGGTGGGTTGCCGAAGGTGAATTCCTTCCTGCCCCAGTTCACCCGTACATCTGCAAGATATAACCACGGGCGTCCAAGTAGCAATGGAAAAGGCTTACCCATTTCGACTTTGAGTATGACGTAGTTGAGGGGATAGGTGATCGGACCTATCTTAGTGGGAATACCTGATAGCCTCCCTAGAGGTAAGACCCGAGATTGGTCCGCCATCCTAAGAACTTGATCCGTAGGATCAATGGTCGTATACCCCAGGTCATTGGCCGTCTCTTCTGTCATGAGGTTGACTCCCGATCCTCCATCGACAGGTACATTACGGATTAAGCACCCATCTATCTCTACGGATATCTCTGGAGCGCCGTAGTCTTCTACTGCGGAAAAGTTTACAGCCACAGTGGAAAGGCGGATCCTACGTCGCCTAGAGTGGGTGCAAGCTTCTTTGACTATCTTCTGGTAGTTGGGGTTGTCCCGTAGGAGCTGGCCTATAGTCACGTTGGCTTGAGATCCTCTAATGTCCTGAAGGATGTCATATTCGTCTACTCTGAGGTTCGACTCTTTCCCTATGATGAGACCCGGCGCAAATCGGACTTGACGTTCGGTTCTTGTTTCCTGCCTTCTAGGCTCTACTAGCTGTCTCCTTACCTCTGCGCTAATGTCCGGGCAGGTGGCATCTACCCCCTTCTCGGCTTCGGCTAAGGGAGCTTCTATATGACTCGGGTTAGCTTTGGGATAGCTCTCGTCCGAGTCTGCTCGGATAGGATCCGAGCTGGCTCGGAGAGGTTGGTTCTCAGCTCGGGTAGGATCCGAGCTAGTCTCTTGTCTTCCTTCTCGCACGATCGGCTCGCTCTCCACAGGTCCAGGATCGGGGTTCCCGTGATCGGTGTCCGAGCCGGAACTACTATTACTACTAACCGGCCTTACTAGAGGTCGGGATGCTCTACTCCTATGCTTGTGACGATTGGTTCGGGTGGAACTGCGAGTACTAACCTTATGGACTACCTCCTCTTTAACGCCTGGCGGTCCCACCTCCTCCCGTCATTTCGGAGGGTTCTCCACCCCTTGAGTATTGCCGTAGTTCAGTGCCGTCTGACTTTGGAGAGGAGTCTCCACCTGTTTGTATGTTACCTTGGGGACCGGCGGTTGTGGGCTGTAGGGTGCGTCATGTCCGTACTGCTGACAGTTTTGGCAAGGTAGCTCCAACGGTGGTCCTTGTCCACCTCTTCTCGGTTGGTCACAAGCATTAGCAAAATGGTAGGGAGAACCGCAATTGTAACACACCGGCGTACCTGCTGGAACGGAGTACGGGGGATACAACGTTGGGGCCAGAGCAAACGGAGCTACGCCTTGGTAGGATGGCTGCAGATAGGCTGGTTGTTGAAAGGCCGGCTTGTACCCAAGTTGTCGCAAGGGGGGGTTGGTGGCCTGTGTCTTAGACGTCTAGGGGTAATTTTGGGAGGGTAAAGTCTGTGCCACGAGGGAGCCACGTCAAAGACACATCAGCGCCAAGTGAACGGGCAGTGCCACATGGCAATGAATTTCATCCTTATGTGGACTTTTCCGCGGTCCCACACAATATGACGTGGTGGCGCCAAAATCCTACGTGGCAGGCGGGAAAATCTGACGTGGCAGGCGGGAAAATCCAGCGTGGACCCGGAAAAATGACGTGGCCTGCCACGTTAGCATCATTTTGGGGGTTTTTATGCTCGAAATATGTTATTGATAGACATCAAAGAAGACATCACGGATGTCTTAGCAGACATCACAGATGTCTTAGCAGACATCTACGACGTCTTATGAGATGTCTAGTGTGATGTCTTTGCATTTTATGAGCGTCTACCGAGACATCACTTGAGACAAGGTACTGCTCTTGTTATGTTGTGAAGGATGTTTTAGAAGATGTCTTAGGGGTTGTTTGGGAGGATGTTCAAGATGATGTTTGCTATGTCGTTTGAGAAGATGTTTGTGAAGATGCTGGAGATGATGTTTGCTATGACGTTTCAAAAGATGTTCAAGAAGATGCTACAGATGATGTTTGATATGACGTTTGAGAAGATGTTCGAGAGGACATGATTGCACAAATGTCCTAGAAAACATCTATGACGACTTGTATAGGATGTCTTACAAGACATCCACAGCTATACGTAGATGTCTTTTGAAGCATGCTCCACTCACCATTCAAACATCCACTGTGACATCGGAATGTCTTCCCTTCCTGTTCCAGACATCTTCCAATACATCTCACATAACATTCAGAGACATATATAGACATCGCAGTACCCAATGTTCAAAATGTCTACAATACTGATGGCTGCTTGTCAAGAGTAAGAATTTTCATTGCATACTCAAAACACGAGGTGACATCACAAATTAGTTGTTATAACTATATTGTTTGTAACCTAATAAAAAAAATTACATATAAAAAATACTTCTATCTACATCAGCGATGTACTACGTACCGACAACTTCAAATTGCTCCTCTGTCATCACTGGTTGTCGCTACTCCCATATGGTCGTGCGCATGTCCAACACTGCACATGTTCAACAAGCCAACAACGCATGCAATTAAACAAGGGTTTAACATAAGAAGAAAATTGCTATAAATCCCGTTAGCATGACGACCTATATGTGCATGGTTAACTTCTTAATGCCAAAAAACTGTTAGTCTTAATCACACCACTATGTGAACGTTCCACATGTCCCTCAAAGTAGAATACAAGTTGCTATATGTGACAAGATGTCTTCTGGGATGTTCTAGCAGACATCTCAGACGCTCATGGAAATGTTGACGCGTTTGACTGGTCGTCTTCGAAGACGTCTTCAAAGACGTCTTTGAAAACGTCTTCAAGATTTTCCGTGTTGTTCATACGTCGTGCAGTGGCTCACTTGCTATGGCTGGAGCTGCTTCTACACTCTAAACTCTAACACTCTCAAACTCTAACACTCTCAAACTCAAAAACTTTAACATCTAAACCACACACTCTAAAACTCTAAAATTCAAACCTCTACACTCTAAACTCAAACATCCTAACTTGTAAACTCAATCTACACTCTAAAACTCTAACCTCTACATTCTAAACTCTAACTACTTAGAGAAATGAAGGCCAAAGTGAGCTTTGTGCAGCCTCAAATTCTACTTAAAGGTCTCATGACCTAACTATGGCTGCAGCTGCTAACCCTAGCCGCCTCTGTTCATTCAGTGAACTCGATGAAATTCATCCTAGTTGATGGTTATGAATGTCATTATAGACATCTTCATGGACATCATCTTAGACATCTTCATGGACGTCATCTTAGACATCTTCATGGACGTCATCTTAGACATCTTCATGGACGTCATCTTAGACATCTTCATGGACGTCATCTTAGACATCTTCCTAGACATTTTATGATGTGTCAGCTCGTCCGACGTGGAGTTTTCCTTGCCATGTAGATAAGGAGCTGTAAATTATTAAGTGAACAATATGTCCACGTGTTTATTCAATTATCAATATCGGAAAATTGACTTTTATTATAAAATGCTATTTTCTACAACATTTCTATTTTAATAATTTAATAATATTTAAATACATATATTTAAATATTTTAATAATTTTAATTGAATATAAAATAATTTATTAATTTAAATATAATAATTTTTTATTACATATTATTAATTTATTCAGAAATATATATATATTCAGTAATTTTAAATTCAAAATTTTAATTCTTAATATTACTTTTTTAAATGGACCAATGACAACTACTGAAAATAGAATATTCATATCAAAAAATTAATATTTCGAATTTATAACGAATTCAAAATATTTTTTTAATGAACAGAAAAGGAAACAATATTTTATTGGATGAAGACTTTTCCTTTGCTCATGCAAACCGCTGCCCATTATGCTAATTTTCTACATTTGGGCTGCATTTTACCCCGCATACCAGTGACTTTCAGACATTTACCCTCGGTCAAACTGGATTCCCTTGCCAACGTGGCACTTTGATGTCTCCAGGAATGTCTGCAAAGACATCCACAAAGACATTCACGTCTCTGCAGACATCTTCGCGTCTTCTTGAATACACGGCTGTCTTCATGCCACCGAAGTTGCCACAGTACCCAAAAGACGCAGAAGACATACTCCTGTCTAGCTAGACATCCTGCTCTGTCTTGAAGACATCACCGAAGTGATTCTGCGTCTGTAGAAGACATCACCAAAAATGGGGTTTGGTGGGGGGTCTTTGTATGAAAGTCCTCTAACACATAATAGGTCCGGTTTGAATCTTGCATTGCAGTGGCATCTTTGAGTATGACAGGTGCAGGGTAACGGCCAAGGAGGGACCGTATTTTCTTGTGGGTTGTCATTAAAGGTTCCGGCATTCATAAGAATGAAACACCGGGATTTGGTTGATGATATAAGTAGTTTGCGAATAGCCCATACGGCTTTGTTATGTCTTTTGACAATTAGTGAGTGTATATGGGGGTTTTGGCACTTGAGTAAGACATGTAGCCATGTGTCTGGGTCCGTGGAGTTGCAAATTGGACATGTAATTGTAGAAAATCTATCTACTCCAAAGAAGAGTTGTTTGCGGGCATTACCCATGTATTGTCCGGTGCGGAATTTAATTAGGCATGTGATTTGTGGATCCGTTATAAAGGGGTTTTTCCAAAAATTATTGGACAGTACGCTGTGAATGTTTGGATTGCCAGTCCATTTATCAATATTGGGGAAGTTTTCTGTAAGTTTTTCTAGGTTATTTATAAGATCGTGTTTTTTAAGGTATTTGTCTAAGAATCATATGGGGCCTTTATCGGGAGTTTCTCCCATGGAGGGCCATGCATATCTATGAAAGTAATATGGGGTGGCATGGGCGTGTTCGTATGGGTGTTCGGCATTCTTGTGGGATTTTTCTCTTCCTTCCTTTGCGAATTTGTCGGCTTGTTCATTACCGTCGATATTAGCATGGGCTCGGACTTTGTGGAGTGTAGTAATCTGTGTACGGTTTTGGAGCATTTCAACCATAGATGTAAGGATAGTTTTGTTCGGATGACTGTTGTGTAAAGTAGGGTATTTAATGTGTGTATTAAGGAGGTATAGTACATTTACACAATCTGTAAAAATGTGAGCCGGTTTGTTTGGGTATTTAGTTGTGATTATTTTAAGGGTTTTATGAATAGCCATCATTTCGGCTCTTAGAATATTTTGGAGTCCATGTAGTCTTTTGCCTGATTTAATTTGTTTGGTTGAATTGTATATCCCATAATCGACTTTTTCTCGGTGCTAGTGTCCCGGGCTTACTTCCGTTGGTTCTTTAAAGGAGCTGTCAATGTAGTAACTAAAGTTGGGGTCAAATTTAAAGTCTGTATTAATTTGGTAGTAGGAGAGGGGGAGACTTAGTTCGGTAATTGGTGCTACGGAGATGTTTGTGTGGGGGGTTTTAGACCATTTTTTGTTGCGGTTTACACGGGTTAGAATGGGTGTGGGAGAGGCGGTTGCGGTGTATACTTTGTTAATGTTTAGATTTTTTGCTATCAGAGTGAGATGAGTGAGGTTTTCTAGATTACCAATTTCTTGAGTTTGGTGATGTATACATAGGATACGTAGGGTTGCTGGTTCAAGGCGGGGTGTTTGTATATGCGGCGGTATAGTGGGTTCTTTGTAAGTCATAGAGTCAGCTTCAAATAGTACTATGATGTGTGAGTCCGGGAATGGGCCTGAGTGTGGATTAGAGTTGTGGTACCAATGAGTGTCGGGAGTGATAATAATGGTGATGTTGCGGTCAGGGTCATTGTTTGCCGCTAGGCGTGCCCAATGTATTGCTTGTTGGGTTTCTTCTTTGTTGTGAGGGTGTGCAAGGCCTATTCCGCTCCACCTATAATCAAAAGCTTTTCCAAGAGATCCAAAAATCTGATCCCGTTCGAATGGAGAGTAGAATTTTGAGATTTTTGTGGAGCATGTAACGGGGGATGAGAAGTATGAATGTGTTATATTCAGAGATGTAATAAGGTAGTCTAAGATAGGGTTGGGTAATGTATAGTGTGCATTTTTAAGGGGGTCATTTTTGGGTATTCGGTAGTTATATCTTTGGTATAGCCAAACAATTTCGGTTTCAAATGATTGGGGCATTGTTTCAATGATAATGGGGGTTTGTAGTGCGTCGTGATATTGGTTCCACAACCATTGTAGTCTAGCGAGTGGTATGGTTATTAGATGTCTCCCATTATCTTCGTATATGTCGGCATTATCTTGTTGTATTTTGATTGTATTTGTTTGTGCGAGGATGTCAATTTCGGGGTTGCATTCGGTTGTAAAGATGTTAAGGAGGGGGATAATAATAGGTGGTGTGATAAATCTTCTATCTCGAGGTTGTGCTTGAGGGTGGTGTAATTGTGTGATATTTAGGTAATAATTGTTTTGAGTTCTGAGGTAGTATTGTGTGAGGATTTCAGTGTTATATAAGGAAGTATTTGGGTTGTGCCAAGGGAAAAGATTTCTTTGTGGGAGCCATTTGGCGTAGGTGGTGTTGTTGTGGGTCCAATGGCATAGGTATGACGTATATTGTTTATGTTGTAAGAGTCAATGTACTTTCTATGTTTGTGCGCGGTTATGTTGTTTATTGGGTGTATGGAAGGATTTTTTAATATATGTGGTGGGGGGGTATATGGTCGTGAATGTGGCGGGTTTGGGGGGATTAGTGGGGAGTTGATGTTGTGGTGGGTGTCGTTGTGATCAATGATGTATGAGTCTTTAAGTGTGTATGGTGTGGCGTGAGTGGTGCAAGGGTTGGGGCATATAGGGAGACATGGAGGATGACAAAAAAGTTGTTTAGCAATATTTAGTGCACTTTTTATTAATTTATGGGGGGTGCCGTAGATTGTCTTGTAGCTCTTGTCGTCCATAAGGTGTGTACCATTTGGTAGTGTAATTTGTTTTAGATCGGTAATGTTTGCAGAAAAAAGTTTTTGTAAGAGTTTGTCGGATAATTGTCGGTTAAGTCTTGGGAGGTTATGTATTTCATTTGTCCAATTTTGTTCGAGTGGCGCGGGGCCCAGTAGGAAATCTTCTAGCGTGCTTTTCATAAATGTTTGGCCTTTTGTTTTTAGTAGAAAAAGTGTGCGGGTAATAGGGGACCGAAGGCAATCAGATCTTTTAAGTCTTTGGAGGTATTGTGCTCCTCCATAGATGGCAAGGATGTGCCGAAGGAGTCCACTATAGATTAGTCCTAGTCGTCCTTTGTCGTTAAGTGCATTCTGGAGTTGTTCTCCAATGCACCGTAGATAGGCATTTTTGAGGGAAAAAGCTTCTAATCCAAATAGTTCGTGGGGGAGTTGTGTCATGACATTGGGAGTACAATTAGGAAGTCCGCATACTTTCTTTTGTAGGGCTATGATTTTCTTATCCAGTTTGTTTATGGCGGGCATGGAATAAGGGACCGCATAGAAACTATATGAGATACCCGGGCGTATGACGGTATCAATCATTTTTATTTTTTGTTGCAATGTAGCCGGACATAATGTAAGTTCCTTGCATTGTTTAATAAGTTTTGTAGTAGTAGCGTGGATTTGAGTTTTCCATTTTAACGATGGGACTAGATTTATTCCAAGGTATATGTAGGGTTGGTTTTGGTTAAGAACCGGAATTGGTTGGCTACGATATTGGATATTGGTGGCTTGAATGAGGGCTTTGAAGGCGGTCGGATTTATTTTGGATTTGTTTGGGCATCCAGTTACGGCACATTTCTGGACCCCAAGTTCCATCCCGGTCCAAAGACAGAATTTGTCTATTTTGTCTAATTGAATTTGGAGTGATTTAAGGTGACCGGAGATGGCTGCTAGATCGTCGGCATATGCGGCCGAGTTTACGGTAATTTTTGAGGTGCCAAATGTGTAGCCATTATTACCTCTTTGGAGCCATCTCAATAAAGGTTCTAGAAAGATAATAAAGAGGTATGGGCTCAGTGTATCGCCTTGGATGGTACCCCGTTGGATGGGGATAGGGCGTGTTTTACCAAAGAATTCTCCGGTGTATGTAGTGGTAGATTGAGAGTATATATTACCAACCAGTGTGACTGCGTCTTCCGGGTACCCAAGGTCACTCATTATGGCTAGTAATCGAGGATGGTCAATGGAACCAAATGCGTTTTTAAAGTCGATGTAGAGTATGTAAATGTCTTTATTAGTGAATTTTGCATCTTCGAGTGCAACAATGACGGTTTGAAGTTGCCGTGTGGTACTCCTCTCGGCTCTAAACCCCTCTTGGCTTTCATGTAATATTTGGTGTGTTTCCCCGTAAGCCGATAATATTGATGTTAGTGTGCTAGTATATAATTTATAAATGGTGTTAGCTAAGGCAATAGGTCGGTGGTTAGGTAGCTCGGATGGGTTTCCTTTTTTGTATAATAAGATTGTTAGACTTGTTTTCCAAGATGTGGGGATGGATTTTTGTTTATAGCAGTGGAGGAAGAATAATGATAGGAGATCGTGGAATCTTGGGGGCATTTTTTTTAGGATTGAGTTAGGTATATGGTCCGGGCCGGGGGCCTTGTTGGTTCCTAAATTTTTTAGGCACATGTTGTATGTGTCTCTGTTATAATATGTGTGGAGAGGTGTTGTTGGAACGCCTCTTTTATCAATAGTAAGTCCGACCAAATCATGCCACGGGTATTGCCTAACACCGCACGTGCATGTTGGTATATGTTGTGGTTGGAAGTGGCATGGGGGGGTGGTTGGACTATTGTTTCTGGATTGTTGGAAATGTATTTCATTTGCGATGTCATCTGGGTTGGTTAGAATGTTGTTGTTTTGATCTGAAATGCAGTCTAGTGGTAGGTTTGTGTTATTTTTAAAGACTTTTCTATTGATCTTTTTTGGGCTAGTTTCGTATAGTTGACGGTACTTAGAAATGGCTTTTTTGACACATTCTCTTGCATATTTTGTGGTAATTTTCCGAGCTTCTTTATTGGCGTTTTTTGCAATGATTGCAATGTCTATTAACCAATCTTCGTGATGGATGTTGGGTAGTGGTATTTGTGGGATTTCAGGGTGGCAGAGGTTTTGTAGTTCGGAGAGTATAGGGTGGGTTCGCCAATTTTGGTTAGTTTTAGCGATATGAATTGTTTTACGAATCGTGTGCTATGTGACAAGATGTTGTTTCCACTTTTTTGCTAGCTTTCTTGGGAGATACCCCCCTTGTTTCGAGGTTCTAGGTGTGAGTTGTGGGATTGGAGGTGCTTTGCAAGTCTTTTCTAGTGTACTAGAGATTTCATTAATGATTTGGTCAAGAATTGTACAAGCTTCCTGCCATTGTATTTGTGTGAGGTGTTGATGGTTAGAAAGAGTATCAGTAAGGGAGTCTATTAGTAGTGAGTTTTTTTCAAAGAATATTGTGTTAAAGTTAGCAAGGTTTTCTTTTGGAATGGGGTTTAGTATTTTAATGTTATTTGAGTTGATGGTAGTGGGAGGTCTGCTTATAAGGGTGTTGTGAGGTATATTGAGTTGGATTGGGAAGTGGTCCGAGTTTAAGTTGGTTGTGGTATTGGTAATGGATGTATATTGAGTATGGTTAGGTGTTTTAATGTAGAATCCATCAATTAGGCTAGTGTGTGTGTAATTAAGTCCACCTTGACGAGAGTATTGTGTATCTGTTGGGATTAGATGTAAATCTAGATCGTTCGTGTACCTTTGCCATTGATAGTCTATGTCAAGTGGTGGGGTAAGGATCACTCCGTTTTGTCGTCCAATAAGGGCAATATCCCGGTTAAAGTCTCCGCAGAGTATTATTGTGTGGTGAGTGTGTGTGTTTACTTGTGATGTGATGGAATTTTGGATTTCCGGAATAAGCCTAGAGTCTTCTGTGTGTGAAGGCATATATAGGTGAAGGATGAGCCATGGTTGGAGGGGTCGATTAGTTATTTCAATGATTTGAAGATATGGTGAAATATTTGCCGGGGTAGGGATTTTAGTAATATTCCCGGGGAAGGCATATGATTGGTGTATGAGCATGAGTAGACCTCCTCTTGCCGGTGTATATGGTCTTCGTTGTTGGATGCATCGTGTGAGGGAGTGGGTGTTGTTGAAAATAATTTTATAGTTTGGGAATAACTTTTGTATGTATTTTGTGGATTTAGTAGCGGTTATTTTAGTTTCTTGTATGGCAATAATGGCGGGTGGTGTGTTGGTGTGGGTGGTTAGGTTGTGGATGCATGGTAGGGCAGTGTTTAACGTTGAGGCGTTCCATGTAGTAATGTATGTGTTTCTATTATCTATATTTTTGTGGTTGTAGAGTGGGGGGGAAATGTAAGCGGGTGTTGGAGTGGGGTGTGTGTAGTCATGAATAGGTTCAAAGCATCTAAGGGCTTCAAGGATAAGATTGTGCGGAAAATAAGGAAATTTTAGTTGTAGTTCATCGGGAGAAGGGGGTGAGGTTTGGCTATGAATAAAGTTATATAGGTCGTTGTGTAAAGAAGTTTTGTGTTCAAGAAGGTGTTGGTTTTCTTCTAGAAATTTAGTGTAGGGGTGGGGTATATCTATATGTCTTTCAGGGGGATTGTGTAAGGAGGATAGGGTGTTTAATAATATATTTGTCCAATGTGTAGGGTTTGTGTTGGTAGAGTGTTGGTTGGTGATATTGTTGCATTCATCTATTGAAGGGTGGAGGGTGGTAATTAAGGCGAATAAGATATGTGGGGGTGGGTGGTCATTTTTTTGATGTATGTAATAAGAAATGTTGGGGTAGAGGGTGGAATAAGTATGGTGGAGTATGTGGTTATTTTTTAGAAGTGGGGCAAACGAAGATGCTAGATGTTGGTATTCGGGGTGGAGTTTTATAGTGTTCGGAATGAAATAGATTTTGGATACTCTTTTATGTATTTTTGGGTGGTTGAGGAAGACATTTGGCACTGGGCCGGGGTTAGTTTCTATGTCTCCACAAAGTATAATTAGTAGTTTCAAATGAGTAATGTTTATGGTTTTTAGAGGGAGGAGTGTAGAGTGTTGTTGTTGTTGTTGTTGTTGTTGTTGTTGTTGTTGTTGTTGTTGTTGTTGTTGTTGTTGTTGTTGTTGTTGTTGTTGTTGTTGTTGTTGTTGTTGTTGTTGTTGTTGTTGTTGTTGTTGTTGTTGTTGTTGTTGTTGTTGTTGTTGTTGTTGTTGTTGTTGTTGTTGTTGTTGTTGTTGTTGTTGTTGTTGTTGTTGTTGTTGTTGTTGTTGTTGTTGTTGTTTGTTGTTGTTGTTGTTGTTGTTGTTGTTGTTGTTGTTGTTGTTGTTGTTGTTGTTTTGTTTTGTAGTATATAAGTATACTATAATATGTTTTGCTTTTCTTTTGTTTGTATTTATATATATTTTTAGTGTTTTTTTACTATGTTTTTTAGTATATATATATACTATAGTTGTAGCGTTGTTTGACGCTATTAGTTTGACATATCCATCTTGTTCTCAATGGCTCTTTGCTCCCGCTCCGATGCTTGAGATTCAGCGGCCATGATGGTAGCAATGAGTTGAGAGCGTAGGGTTGACATTTCCCCTCTAAGGGATATTACCGTGTTAGCTTGCACTAGGTCCGCGTATTGTCTAGCTTCTTCCACGATTTCCCCTTTCATAGTCTTCATTTCTCTCCGGAGTTGTTGTAGGGTGACACCATTGTTTTTGATTGGGCCATTTTCCATGGCAATTACTGCATTTGCTACAGCAGCGTTTACACCCGAAAACCCTAATCTTGTCAATTCATCCACACTTGGTTTGTTACTCCCGTCCAAACTTTTGGGGTGGGGGGTAAACATGATGTACTTGCCGTGGAGTTGTTTACTTTGTTTGACGTATTTTTTATATACCGCGGCATTTAAACACTCAATGTTGCAAGTTCCTACATGCCGACCATGTTTGAGTTTGAAGAATGTATCAACCACATTCTCCACCCCTAGTATGGATTTTATCCCATCCGCTAGCTCTTTTTCACTTTTTGTTTTGTTGAGATTTTTTGCAATAAGAATTAGACAATTCTTTTTTGCAATCTCATCCTCATCCATCTTCCGGGGTGCAAAGGCCGGTACAAAGATCTCATTATGCAATGAGATTTTGTAGTCCTTAACCTTGGCCGCTTGCATGGGAGAGGGGGTTTTGACCCATGCAAACTCAAAGATGGTTTTCTTTTCTATCCTTGTGACTTCAAAATCATATCCTCTCGCAAAACTATCCTTCACAATCTCATTGTGTAGGTCACATGACTCTCTATTGGCAAGGTTGGGGCCGGAGATTTTGACCGATAGGAGGTGCGAAAAGGCCAATGCATCGTATGTTTTACACACTTTGCCTAGATGTGGAATTCCTTCATTCAAGGTCAGAATGAAGGGCCTCAAACCTTTTAGCAGCCCTTTTCCATCTTTCTCCGGGTTTTCTAGGTGTAATTTCACCACCCCGTTCCATTTTTTGGATTGGTGAAAGCAAAATATTGCTACTGGTTCACCAATCCGAGTGCCCAAGGGAATCCCCATGTTTTTTAGCCTTGTTTTGACTTTCTCTAGCACAGCCTCCTTTCCCCATGTTTGATCACCAAGTTCAAAGTGAATTGAAACTTGGTAATCTAAAGCAAAACCCACTTCATCTACCTCAACTTCACTTGGAAGTTGGGTAAGATTGAAGTGGTTGCCCAACTTCCCATCGATTTTTTTCGAGGGCCATTCCCCTTGAGGGACGAAAGGGAAAGATGGTACTGCTTCAACATTTTCAGCTGCCTCTATAGGACTTAAACCATTTTGCACTAATTCTTCTAAGGTAATCAATGGTACTTTGGGGCTACCACTTTTCTTTGCAAGAGTGTTCATTGTCTTGAACCCTAACCAGTATTCGGTGTGAGGCAAACTTGTTGCCTTCACCTTTTTCTGGGAGGTATTTGCAACTGCTAACGCATTTGGAGGTATATTTACGGCACATGCATTTTCCTCAACTGCCTCTATAAACAATCTCTTAGAGGGGGTAGCCATAGTTTGGAGTTGAGCCAATCTGTCAATAACAAACGCAAGGGTGTCACTAGCGGTAAAGTGTAGGGTCACTATAGCAGTACTCCTTATCACCTTGATTTTAACTTCTTTCCACAACATGCGTTGAGGGCTTGGTGAAGTTAATGTAATCAAGAAGGAAAATAGAGCAGTAGTGTAGATGACATTCAAGCAAGCACCTTGATCCCTAACTTCTAAGAGTTCTAATTGGGAGGAGATGAGTTTATGACTTTTAGAGACTATTATCCGTACACACACATGAGAGGTGCCATAAAAGAGGTCACCTCCCCAAGTAAACAATTTTGATATTAGGATTTGTGCACATGCCCATTGGTTTGCATAATAAACCCAATGAGAAGAAATACTACTAATCAGGGAGTAGAGTGGGAGAGAACTATGACTTGATAGTATGAACTTAACTTGTTGTCAATTCGTGGCTGAGCAACATGAACTGGTTAGTAATGGTAGATAACATACGTACTGTATTGAGCCTGCTATAGGCGTCGGGTGACCGTTGGGGTTGGTGTGGTTCCCGCTCTGGTTCTCAGTCTGGGACTTCTTCTCGCCTGTCCCACAGGTTAGGGTGCTTCGCACCTGAGTCTGGACTCCAACTTCGGGCGCTCGCTCCTGATTCCCGGTGCAGCTTGTCTTGGCTTGGTGACGAGCTTGTCTCTGGCTCTGGTGCCCAAGGGCGCTCCCTGTACAAGTTGCGGCGTTTGCACGACTGTGAGGGCTGCGGCTGTCCAAGCTGCGGCGCTTATGGAGACTGCGGCTCGTGGGAGCGGTTTCTGGGGTTCTTGATCTCGAGCGGCCTCTAGGGTTTGTGGCGTCCGGGCTTAGTCCTTCGCCTGCCACGGTAGAGCTTCCTGCGTTGCTATCAACGCCCGCGCTCCGGCTCTAGAGTTCAGCCCTCCTGACTTCCAAGTTGGGACTGCGCCGTAGACCGTACAGATCGCTCTGGCGGAGTCGATTTTGACTTCTCTTGTGCAATGAAGTCAGGTGCGATGGAGTAAGTCGATGCCGGGACGTATATTGTAGTTGTCGCTGGCTTCCCTTGACGACTTGATTCCTTGTGCACCCGTCCTTGTTAGATGATGTCGCGATTGCAGTGAGCCGCAGGCTGACTCCTTTTCGAGTACTGCAGGTACAGTACCGAGAGCGGTTGTTGATGGCGAGGGTCGTGGTGGGTTGGGGGCGTCTGGGCGATCCTGCAAGATTTGCGAGCTTCGGTATCGTACCAGGGTTTGCCGGGACTATTCCACGGCTCTTCACTGCTGAAGGTGTATCAAGCACCTCCGTAACTATAAGGTGAGATACCTCTCGCTTGGGCTTGGATCTGGTTTGCCGCCTTGCTAACCTCGTGTGTTGAATGAGTGGCTTCTCCCCTGATTCTGAGATTTCTTCTGTCCTGCATAGGCATAAGCCGATCTGGAGGGAGTGAATCAGCAATAAATTGGGGTCAGTTGATTCATGGCTAGACGAGGTGCAGAACAAAAACAACGAAAACAACTGAAAGACAAGAGGGGAGAGTTCTTCACGGGTGCGGTGAGTCTCCACAGGTATGTATCCTTCACGCAGGCAGAGGCAGAGACAATGCATGTGTGCAGTGTAGCAAAGTGAGAGGATTCAAGAGGTAGATGGTATCGTGTTATATACCTTGTGGAGGATTGTTGTTTGGTGGATGTCGTTGTGTTCGATGAACGTTGTTGTTCTTGTGTTTGTGTCCGTTTAGGGTTGGTTCCTACAGAGTGCCGTTTGACTTCAGCTGGGCGGTTCTGATGTTGTAGATGTAATGTTGGATCTTGGTCCTTCATGGATTTGTCATTTTCTGGAATGTTGTGACGGCTAGGGTTTCATTGCAGCAGTAGTTGGCAGTATGTCTTTGTGGATTTCTCATTGTTCTTGTAATCATCTGGAAAGAAATTGCAAGAGTGGGAGGATAAAGGTGGTAGAGTGATGTGGGCGCTTACTTGGTTGTGCACAGATCTTGTTTTTGTGTGTCGTTGTGGAAGCTGGTTGTGCTCGCATCTTGTTTTTGTGTGTTGCCTAGGTCTTCTTAAGTTGTGGAGTCTTCGGATCTGTTCTTCCTCTAATCCTCATTGCGGCACGTTCACGTATTTTGGTGATGAATTTTTGTTCGCCTCCTGTTTGTCTTGTTTGTATATTCCTTTACTGCAGGCTGCCCATCTTGAGAGTTCTTGGTTTTTCCTGATGATAAGTAGCAACATGCAGAAAATGGTTAGATTAGTGTTTTGGAAACGTACCTTGGCCATGATGGGAGTTGCGTCGTTGTTGTTGTTTGTCTTGGGTTTGGCGATGGTTTTGGTGGTTGCAGAACGTTGACATCGGTGCATTTCTTTTGCAGGTGACTTGGTGGTCTTCCTCGAGTACTGCTGCTCCCTATTTTGTACCTGGCGTACTAGTGCTGCACTTCTCGATCTATGGTAGCTTTGTGGCTCTTTGTTATAGTGGTTAGTCATGCATAACACAACATCAGCAGTCATTAGGACCTTACCATTAAGTTTGCAGAAGCAGTATTGGGATCTGCGGATCTGTTCTTCCTTCATTCCTGATTTCGGTAGGTTCGTGTGTGTCGATGTTGAGTTTTTGTTCGCCTCCTGTTTGTCTTGTCTGTATATTCTTCTGCTGTTGGCTGCCCGTCTTGAGAGTTCGTGGTTTTTCCTGATGATATGTAACAGCAAGCAGAAAATGGTTAGATTAGAGTTTTGGAAACGTACCTTGGCCATGATGGGAGTTGCGTCGTTGTTGTTGTTGTTTGTCTTGGGTTTGGCGATGGTTTCAGTGATTGCAGAGCGTTGACGTTGGTGCGTTCTGTCGCAGGTGACTTGGTGGCCTTCCGCGGGTACTGCTGCTCCCTGCTTTGCACCTGGCGTACTAGTGTTGCTCCTCTCGATCTATGGTAGCTTTGTGTCTCCTTGTTATAGGGGTTAGTCATGCATACCACAACATCAGCAGTCCTTGGGACCTTACCACTAAGTGTGCAGAGGCAGTATTGGGATCTGCGGATCTGTTCTTCCTTCATTCCTGATTTTGGTAGGTTCATGTGTGTCGATGTTGAGTTTTTATTCGCCTCATGTTTGTCTTGTCTATATATTCCTCTACTGTTGGCTGCCCGTCTTGAGAGTTCGTGGTTTTTCCTGATGATATGTAACAGCAAGCAGAAAATGGTTAGATTAGAGTTTTGGAAACGTACCTTAGCCATGATGGGAGTTGCGTCGTTGTTGTTGTTTGTCTTGGTTTTGTCGATGGTTTTGGTGGTTACAGAGCGTTGACGTCGGTGCATTTCTTTTGCAGGTGGCTTGGTGGTCTTCCTCGGGTACTGCTGCTCCTTGCTTTGTACCTGGCGTACTAGTGCTGCTCTTCTTGATCTATGGTAGCTTTGTGGCTCCTTGTAATAGGGGTTAATCATGTATAACACAGCATCAGCAGTCACTAGCATCTTACTATCAAGTTTGCATAAGAAGTATTGAAATTTTCCTAAGTACAGAATACACATATGAGACTTATCTGGTCCTTGGGTTTGTTGAATCTCGTGAGCTGATCTTGTATCTTGGCGTTGGTCTTGTGCACATTGTGGGCTGGAATTGATCTTCATGTGTGTGCTTGTGTCCTGGTTGAGGAGTTGAATGGTGTGATGTTTCTAGTTGTGGTATGGTATCCAGATCTGGAACTACTTGTGCATGTTTTACGTGGGTAGTGCAGGACCTAGAGCTAGATCTGGGCCAACACAGAGCCCCACTTCAGATCTACTCTCCCATACTAGTGCTAGATCCTTTGCAGCCCTTTCAAACTTGTGACAGTAGATCAAGGTCTTGTAATCCCTGCCAACACTCTTACACATCCTAGAAACACCTTCTAGCAACAAAACGAGGTGCACAACGCGATTTGCAATGAGATCCAGCCTCTCTCAATGCCTTGTGCTTCGTTTCTGCCTAACACCTAAACCTCTCCTCACCAGGTTTCACGGAGCTACTCCTCTCTCATCTTTTATGAGCACTGCATGTGGAACTTTACCTATGAAATGAGATACTTTCCCTTCGTAAACCACTTCTACAAAATACTTCGCAGAACGTCAGTTTTTAAGCATAAAAACAAATTTTGACTTTTGCCTTCCAACAAATGCGCCCCAAATCATCAAGAAAGTCCGTCCACTTTTAAAAATAGGAACAATACAATTTGATGAAAGACGCTCAAATGCAGTTTTCCAAATATGAACATGTCTCGAATATTTCCCAATTTCAAAGGTAGCAATATGCTCCAAAATCCTCTCCAATATCCTCTGCAAATCCATTTGTCCAAACAATATGCTCCCAATCCTTTGCGCTCCATCCACGGTACTCATGAGCAAAAGCCAACCTTTGATATATGTCACTAGGTGTCAAAAAAGGTTTTTTGACTGCAATTCAACTGAAATGCCACTTCTACAAAAGAGCCTTTGAATGGTACGTCTACACACTGGAGTAGGGCATATGCTCGCAAACTCTGATATTGACGTGCGACGATTATTTTTTGAGTAACGCAAAATACTATGCACATCTCTATCACTAAGTTTTGTAGTGTAACTTCTATCACAAGGTTCGCGCTTGTAACTTCTATCTTCTCTACATTTTTTCACCAACCTCTGAACTGTTCTAACGGAAACAGCGATAGTGGCTACAATTTGAACTTGAGTACTCCCTCCCTCACTCATACCTATAATACGTCCACAAATTTCATCTGAAATCGCCATCTAAAATATATTGGACTTTCTTTTACTAGGCTAACAAAACCTTAAACTCTCATTAACAACACTAACAATTTCATACAGAATCAATCACTCAACAAGAGTCACTCAATCACATCACTCAGTCCATTCGGCATGAGCATATATTCATCACTCAACCTAGGAGATATTACCACATACACATCACTCAACAGGCATAAGCATGCATTACTAATTATCTATGTTGGCAGGCACAAACAGTGGGCATAACCACATACACATCACTCAATAGGAATAAGCAAGCATGGCTAAAATACTCATGCAACACATCACTCCATGCCTCACACAGAACACACTCTTTCTCTCTGCTCTCACCATTACTCCAACATTCAATGATCACAAATCAGGCACAACATTCCCTTAAGTTTATACAATAGTGCTAAATTGATACTTAGGGGGGGAAACTTTGTCATGCGTGTATGATTCAAGTGGTTTCTTCTTGGTGTGACAACTCCACACTTCTATATTTGGGTGTTATTGATTTTTTAAGATGCATTTATGATTAGGCGTTGTGTCACATGGATAAGCTGAATAAGGAAGCATGAGGTGTCAAAGATATTTCAAAAATTTCACCATGTCCTTATATTGGTTATTGTAGTTACACACGTTGATAGACTTGGAATAACTATTTTTTAGTATATCTTTTGGCCTTGAAAATCTTCACACATGTTATCAATATAACAATGATCTTGTGACAAAAACATAATTTTGAAATAACAAATATTTAGCCCTAGGAAGGCTGTCAAAGTTGGAAGTTGTGAAACAATTTTCCCCTTTGTTTCTCACAACTACATCTGTTGGTGCATTTGGAATGTCATTTTTTTTGGTGGGTCTTTTGGACTTGAATATTTTTACACGTGTAATTAACATAAAGATGTTTTGACTCCAAAAATTCCATGGGAAAAAATTCTTCAATCCTTGAGAGGGTGTCAAAATTGGCAGCTGTGAAACTTTTCTTGTAGCTACCCCTGGTTAGTAAATCTTGAATATCTTTTTTGGTATAGATCTCTTGACCTAGTATTATGGTACACATGTTTTTGACATAAAGATGATTTTGTGTCTAAAATTTCATGGTAAAGTAACAACTTTTTTGCCCTCGAGAGGGTGTCAAAGTTGGTAGGAGTGTGGACACTATCCTTGAAATTGTACAAGGCGCCAATTTGGGTGTCACCCCACTGTATTATACCTGGGAATAAATATACGCTCTTTTTGCTTATGTACATTTCCACACTACAGTGCTACCAACTTTGACACCCTTTTAACGGCTGAATAATTGTCATTTTACCATGAAATCTTTGGCACAAGATCATTTCTATGCTGACAACATGTGTACCAAATTTAAAGTCCAGAAGATGAATAGCAAAGAAGATATTCAAAATTTGCCAACATGTGTAGTCATGAGAAAAGTTTCAAAGCTGCCAACTTTGACACCCTTCCAAGAATTAAAGATTTTTTTTTGCCCATGGAATTTTTAGCATGAGACCATCTCTATGTTGGTTACATGTGGTAAAAATTTCAAGTCCAAAAGATTCACACCAAAAAAAAATCTAAATCTACCAACATGTGTAGTTGTGAGTAACATTTCACTCCTTGCCAACTTTGTCACACTTCCAAGGATTGGTTTTTAAAAAATTTCCCATGAAATTTTTGGCATGAAACTATCTTTGTGTTGATTACATGTTTGCCAAATTTGAAGGCTAAATTATACACATAACAAAAGTTTTTTGAAATCTACCTACAATTGAAGTTGTGAGAAACATTTCACTGCTGCCAACTTTGACACCCTCTCAAAGATTTAATTTTTAAATTTTTTTCCATGAGATTTTGGGCAAGAGACCATCTCTATGTTGATTATACGTGTGCATAATTTCAAGTCCAAAAGATCCACAAAAGAAAAGAAAAGAATCTAAATCTACCAACATGTGTAGTTGTGAGAAACAATTAGGGATACCATTTCACTATTGCCAACTTCCGAACTTCGGCACCCTCCCTAGGTCTGAAAAATCGTTAATTGACCATGAATTGTTTGGCACAAGATCATCTCTACGTTGATGTAATGTGTGCCAGATTTTATGGCTATAAGATGAATACAAAAAACCATCTTCAAAATCTACCAAAATATGTAAATATGAGAAACAATTTTGAGTATCATTTTTTGTATTCATCATGTGGCCTTGAAATTTGGCACACTTGTTATAACCAAAGAGATGATCTTGTGCCATAAATTTCACAGTAAATAAATCAGCCCTAGGGAGGGTGTCAAAGTTGGCAGCTGTGAATGACTCACAACTGCACGTGTTGGTAGATTTTGAATATCCTTTTTTGTATTCATATTCTGGCCTGGAAATTTTGCACACATGTTGTCAACATGGAAATGATGTTGTGCCAATAATTTCTTGGTAAAATGACAATTTTTGAGTCCTCGGGAGGGTGTCAAAGTTGGCAGCAGTGTAGTGTGGAAACGTACATAAACGTATACTCATTGCCGGGCACTGTACTGTACATCAGTCTCTCCAGTACATTGGTGTGTAGGGCATGTCTGGGTCGTCCTCATCATGAAACGTTGCTGTTGATCTTCACATACTTTTGTCTGGAGCTCAGTATTTTCTTTCAGCTCAGCTGGGGCTCAACCACCAGAAGACGAAGCTGCGGATGAATTTGAAAAGGGGTTTTAAAGTGCTTCAGTGCTGAAGAGCGTTGGTTATAGTTGTTGGATGGCAGAAGTAAAGATTTTATTTAGTGGCTCATTCAGAAATTGGCCCCTAATTTCTGACGTGCTTTATAGGACTTATAGCGCAGGAAGAAAATGAATAACGAACTCATGAGAAGTACCATGTTGACAAAGAGGCAATGTAAACTGATGTAAACACTGATGTAAACTATTCTGAACGTAACAGTGACCTTACAAATGTGTCTAAAATCTGCTGAACACCAAGCAGCCCCAGGTATTTGAGAGGTTAATTTTGAGATGTTAGCTGCACTACATTGTACACTCTTGCAACAAAGAATCGCATGGCGATGTCATTGCGAAACCTTGAATTGATGCAACTGTGAGAGTTACAAATCTCCATGATACAAATTTTGCCAATCATTATACTAGTCCCCTGAAAAGAATGTGCAGAAAGAGCGGCGGGGAGGCCCAAATCATCCGAAAACTTCCTGTAATTTATGTTCTTAGTGTTGGTATCCTTGGAACTGGGTTTCCTAAATCAAGTCAACAATTGTTGCATCATTTGCGGTAAGAAGTGGTCAGTGTCAATTTCTGCACAACCACAAACTCTATGCACTGTCCTGTTCTGTACAAGCCTCACTCAGTACCACTTCTCTCAACAATGGACATGCGAAGGTTTGGCATAAACAGTGAATGCGGCAGAGGAAAGTCTATCCTCATGGCCATTCAAATGAGATGAAATAATGAATTCTTACACACTTCTATCACACTGCCTCACAGAGATAGCAGTGGCATCACTAAGCTAGAGAACATCATAAACAATAAGAGAAAATCCTTCTATCCACCTAACCAATCGGCACATTGTTGAACCCTCACTCGGCACAACGAACATTCAAGCCGGCTGTGATCCCTCATGCTCTAGAAACAGTGCAAGAAGGGGTGTGTTGCTGAAAGGGGGTCATATTGACCAGGAAAGGGCCAATTGGAGAGATAATCATGCCTACTTCCAAATCCGGTAGTGTACACTCAAGCAGGACTGCGTCGCCGACTCACTTCATTGCAATGCGAATGCTGGTGATTGTTCTCGGTTCTGAATCTTGAAACCTAAGGATTATTATTGCGCAAATCCTTTCACCCCACTCAACGCACGCAAACTGAAAGCAGGCCTCACAGGTGCAGAAAACGGTGGTGGATTCTTATCTGGAATACGCCCGCCTGCATATGGCCTCCGGGGACGGCGAGTCCCAGACGTCCCACTGCGTTTGGAAATCCTCCATATCCCTGATGCACAGTCGCAGCGGCCTGTAGTCGAGGTCAGGAATCTTCTCGCCGTCCATGTCTCTCTCGAACGCGTCCGCCGCGACCTCCCGCCAGTTGGACACCCATGCTTGCCCCCCATCGCATACCGTGACCTTGTCCGCTATCACGCCTGGCCAGTCCCAGTTGCGCATGCAGTTGTCCACAATCTCCCTGCTCTGCGTCGCATTCGCCTCCCGGTCGCACGGCCTGCAGTACGTCCCGCTCATGGGCCCCTCACTCGCCATGGACAGCATGAGCAGTCCGTACGGCGGCGGCGGGAAAGCTTCCCGCCGTAGCGTCATCACGCAGAAGGGGATTTGAATGCGCCGGTACTCCACGTTCAGAAGCTCGAACTGCGCCTTGTAGGCCGACTCCGAGTTTAGATACCGCCATCCGTGCTTGTGCATCGCGGGGAGCATGCTGAGCCGCGCGTTCGCTGCGCGGCTCGTGTGCGGGGTGCCCATTCCGAACCGGTCGTTCAGCCCGCCGAAGTCGTTCCCCGCCGCAACGTAGTAGTACTTGGGGTCCAGGGTTTGGAGCTCCGGCAGCGGCCCGTTCCAGTACCCGTCTACGCGCGATCGGATGATCCAGTCGTACCGGAACTTGTGCAACACTTCGTATCTGCGGACCATGCTGTAGCAGCCTTCCACGAGGTTGAAGTACTGGAGCAGCCCCTGCATCCCATGCGGGGAGCCCCACGCGGTGATCACCTCGTTCACCATCGCGGTCTCCGGGAGCGGGTCCGGGGTGAAAATGCGGGCCACTCGGAGGTTGCGGCCGGCGAGAAGCGTGAGCTTGTGGCTGTCCTTGTCGAGGGGCGTGTGGAGGAACACGTCCGTCTTGTTGTACACGTCCAGGAGGTGCTTGCGGAGCGTCCGGCCCGTGAGCTCGAACATGCGCGCGCCGCCCACGAGACAGACGGCGATCCGGCGAGTGTCATTGGACAGAGGCACGAACGGCGCGGCCGGAGGTGGCGGCTCACGAGCCTCAGACCGGAAATACTTTACGGCGCACCCGATCTGCGTGCAATTTTCCGGAACAAGAAACTCGTAGTAGAAGTAGGTCAGGCACGACGCCACCAGCAGCGTCCATGGCACCCAGAACAGCAGGCGAAAGTCCTTGCTCTTGCAGCACGCCATCCCCGGTTATGTCTCGTTCCGCATCCTCCAGCCTAATAAAATTCCTTCACGTCGGATCCACAAAACCTCAGCACAGATTCGAAACAGAAAGGATTGCAGAGAGGAGAATCCTAGGTCAAGACCAATAACATCAAAACTGGATCTGACACTCCAACATCCTTCCATGCAATCCGTCGTGAACCAGACAATTAGGGCCAAGAGTGATCGAATGCTGAAGGAATCATAAAGGAATCATTTGAGATCTGGCCGAGTCTCCATTGCAATGACTGGATCCCAACTGTGGACAATTTCACTAGAACCAGCAAAACCACCACTGCAACAAACTCGAAACAGAAAACTCACTTTACGCAGACGCTGTTGACTCAGGCCATCGCCACAACAGTACGGTCCCGACTCCAGAGTCAACCGAAGCTCCGATCCACCAGCCCAGCCGCGAGACGAAGAGAAATGCTAGTCAATACAGGTGAGCCCCACCCCAACAAACTGCGCCAGACGACTCGGTGAGGCTCGTGGCGCACTCGTAGGAGCACATTCTACAGTGACATCGCGATCCCCGGCTCCGGCTCCGGATGTCGCCTGCGGCATTGGAATGCATTGTTGTCACTGAAACCACGGCGAATGGCGGTGGGTTGTGGCTTGGCTTCGGATGCTCACGGTACACTTCGCCGTACCAGGCTTTGTACTGAGTGAGTGATCTGACAAATATACAGCCTTAATTCTCAACGCCAAAGGGGCTTCTTTTCACTGAAAAAAGCATCGCCGCTTTTAAAGCCCTAAAGCCCTGATATTGAGAATTCACTATTGGGTATGAAGTTGTACAACATCATCTCATGAGTATGTTTGCACCAATATAAGGTAAGCCCCCCCATAACCAACCAAAACCCATAGCCAACACCTATAAATTTGGGGTATATCCAACCCTCTACCATCCCATTACCACCGACTCAGCTCCAAATGGAGGTTTGCTATTAGTTAAGACCCTTACTTTTGGTCATTGGTTATGGTTGTACCTATTGTTGGCCACCCACTAAACATGGCTGCACAGTTTGAAAATTCATAACTAACTCAATTTTCATTGGAAAAATATGAAATCACTTGGGTTGGATTTGCAATTCTATTCGCTATCACTAAAAATAATAGTATGATTATCTCGTCTCTCCATATATGCTCATTCCTTAACTTGTCGGTTTTAGGGGGGCTTACCTTATATATATACTAGTATACTAACTTGTTGTCCCCAAGCCCAAGATGAGTACACCCCCTCGTTCCTCCTAGTGGGATGAAGGGGTCGATTGCCTCGTGGGATAATATGCTTGTTTGGGCCTGCAGGTTTGAAAAGATCATTTGACTAGGTGGTCAATCCCAGGCGCCCGACACACAAACCATCTTTCCCTCTCGGCACACAAACCTTGGACGCCTTGTATCCCTGTCCAACCCCGCCGCCCAACCCCGCCGTCCAACCCCGCCGCCGCACAACTTTAGGCTAGATACATCACAATGAATTATCTTTCAAATTTGATCTTGTGCGTGACAAGTATTGCAATTGGTATGCAAAGGCTCCGAGGGACATTTTAGAGAACTTTGAATGCGTGAGAGGGTATTGTCTTTTAAATGCATAGTCTAGTACGTTTACTGAGACCTTTTTTGACTGTGACAGATATTGTCATAAGAAACGAGTGACGTTTTGTTTTATATTCTCGTAGCGTGATGGATATTTTGCTTGAAAAATTCAAGTAACTAAGGAAATGTTTTTTAATTGTCATCTCCGTGACAGATATTGCTATGTATAGTTTGTCTTTCCTACCCTTATAATTACTCAAATTTCTCATAATCCAATTTTTTTTCCATCAAGCTACTGTTTTAAAAATAAAGAATATTTATGCACTCAAATTGACCTATCTACCACTTTACTTTCCATTACTCAATTTCCCATTCTTATATTCTGACTCTTTCCTAAGAAGAAGAACGCCGGTCTGTAAAGGGGACTGGCGTGAATAAAGTGTCTGTTCGTTCCACTACTAAGACCATGCCCACTGGACAGGGAATTAGTAAGCTGGAACTACTTCCCCCTTTCGAGGGTAGACACTATGTAATGGGTATTTGTAGCTTCAAACACTATAATCTATTTCATCAAGTCCTAGATGTTGTGCAAAATTTCTCCAAAGTTGAGGTCATGGGTTAAGTTCAATTTTGTAAGGTTAGATATTAATATTAGGCATTGTATTTCCATAAAATCCGGTTCAAAGAAAAAAATCAGCAGAAATCTTGGTTTTTCCACAAACGTTCCTGGGCGGTAAAGGGTTTAGGAAAAGATTATGATATTCTAATTACAACTTTGTCAATTTCAAGAAACCCCATAAAATTTTGAAACCCTTCTAATACTATTGATATTTTTTCTTTGAATGACTAATACAGAAGAAGAACGCCGGTCTCCGAAGGAGGCCGGCTTGAATAAAGTGTCCGTTCGTTCCACTGCTAAGACCATGCCCACGACTCTTTCCTATAGAGTACAAGATGCAAAAATCACGGAAGACTATCAACGTATAAATCCTTTCGGTTGGACCTATTTCTATCCATGACATTACATGGGAGCATGCCACTAGACAATGATGGGGCAATGCAAGTGCAATTGTGCATTCGTACATTCTTTAAAAGAGGGTACAAGATTTTATATAAGGCCAAACTTGTGACGACTATTCATCGGTTGGTTGGAACGTGAAAGAGCAAAGAAAGGGAGAAGAGAAGAAGAAGTTGTACACTACTTCATTTATTGAGCATGTGTGGTACAAATGAGCATATGGTCCGAAGGATTATTGGAATGATCTACAAATTTCTAAGTTCCACAAACATGAATGCATTGCTGAGTTTTCAATCAAGCATTTGCATTTGTATCTAGATGTTGCCAAAGTTGCATACTATCATGTGGATCACACACAAGAAGATTAGGGTCCAGCTCATGGTCCTAGTGATCCAGAGTCGGTTGGAAGGAAAACTCCATGTCAACCGCGAATGAGAGTTAAAATGAAGGTCTTAGATATAAAGGAAATTAAGCGTAGGATTCACATTTTTTCAAATATTTGAAGAGCATTGGCGGAATTGGAATGACCGAAAGAAAGTACACGTGCCTTATAACCGAGATTATTTCTTCAAGCTCAAAGACATAGTATACTTGGAGAAACGCCAGAAGATGAGAATTTGGGGTAAAGATCTTTTGAAATTCACTACACTAATTTTAATGTTTAGTGTCATGGGTAGTAAATGACTTCAAAATGCTATAAGTTTTTACTTTTGAAATAAATTTTTACTAAGAGCACAACAATCTATACTACTGAAAGAGGGGGACCATAGTGGACATGGTCGGTAAAAATATTCATCAAGAGTGAAAACTTATAGCATTTATTAGTCATTTACTGCTCATGATACTAAACATCAAAATCAGTGTAGCGTGAAGATGTGGACCGAAGCATGTCCCAAACACGTTTATATGTGGCATGAAGAAGATGATGTCATGGATTTATCTTTCATTGTAGGTATTCAAACCAATTGGTACAAGAAAATTATTTAAAAGGAAATAAATAATAAAAAATGGGCCCACTTGTAGAGTCTTGTTAGCTTTTTCTGCCAACCAACCAAGGTATTGAAACTTTATTTTCAAATTTTTATTGTATTCACTTTATTTCTGTTTTTGCCAGAAAGATGTACATCATAGTGTGGTTTTACCCTAAAGTGCACTTCCGGTGTATGGAGACTTCAAAGGTGAAAATAAAAAAATTATAAGAATGCATAAGTGGCCTTGGGTTGTCAGAAAAATAGCAAGAGTAAGGGGATAAAATTGGGAAATTTTATAGTGGTCTTCTGTTTAATCAAATCTAAAAAAAGTATATAGAAAAAATGGCAAATGGATGAAGTGCCTTTGAAGGGTTTTAAAATTTAAATATTGAAAGAAAAAAATGAAAAATGTGTATCTTTAGCTCTAGGTCTTTTAAAATTGCTGCAGGTCTGAAGAAAAAATAGGAAATTCTAAAGTTGTCTTTGTGATTTTAGTAATGAATTAAAAAAACCAAGAAAGGTTGAAGTGATATTGGGGTGTTTTAAAACCTAGGCTTCAAAATAATGGGAATGGAGGAGTTTGTATGTATTTGGTTGTTATCAAAATTGTACAAATGATTGTAAAATATTAGGAATTGAACATGTGTTGTTTGGTTCCAACAAAACTCAAAGGAACAAATTACCTAAAAAACTTGGATAGTGGTCGAGGGTGGTCTTTAGGCGTTTTAAAATTCTCAAGATTGACTAAAAAATACTCGGAAATGTGTAAGTGTTTCTTGGTTGTTTTATAAGTGAAAAGACTAAAATTTTAAAACACAATGCTTGAAGTGCCCTTTGTATGTTTGAAAACTTACAAGATTAAAAGCCAAAAATTTCCTCCAATTGAAATGGTCTTCGATTGTTCTCATGAAGTTTTAAACCTGAATGGCAAAAATGGGGAAATTGTCATGTTGTATACAATTTAGGCAAAATCAAGAGCGGTACATAAAATATTTTGCCAATGATTGAATTGCTCCTAGGTTTAGGCATAAGTCTCAATAATGAGAAAAGACAAGTTGGAAACGTCTGTAACGTCTGCTCATTGAGTGTTTTAAACCTGAAACACCAAATAAAAAAGAACGCAAAGGTTGCTTGAAAAATGAGGTGTTTGTAATGTTCAAACAATAAACGCAAAAGATTTACATGACTCTACTTTAGGAGGCAACATATTATGCACTTCATTATCACATTGTTTATTTTTGATGCCCTAGCCACTTCTTCATTGTTTTCTTTTCCTGCACAAACATTTCAAAATGTTGATCACTAGAGCTATGTATATTCCTCAATTACATATTGGATAAACTTAAAACAAATTTGAAGTGCGGCCAAGAATGCAATGCCTTGAAGAGAATAGATATCCACACATGTTGTAATAATGCCTTCCCATATTGCAAAATATAAGGTAATCAATACTGTCAGATCATTCACTTCCATCTTAAAGTTTGTCAAGTACAGCTGCTGTTACTGCAACTGCCATAATTCAAGACTGGACATCACCAAATACGTCACCAAATATGTGTATGAAAATGTCACTCCAAACACTTGAAGGAGTATCCAAAATGACGTTGCCCACGTCATTGGTGTCTACATTCGTGAGTATGTCATCCTTAATGGAACTACTCTGGACAACCGCTATTCATATCTTGTTCTGTTGTTTTTGCTTGTTGTTGCATAGAAGCCTCTGTTATTGGTGGGATCTATATTCCACCATTTGTGGTTGCTTCTATCACTGGCTCCATGACCTACATTTTCAGTTGCAAACCAGCAAAGTCCTCATCATTTCCCATTTCAACCACAGAAGAGATGGATTGGTTGATTTGAAGTTTCCACGTCTTCCCCTCACATCCGTGCGGCATATAATCTTCCATCTACGCCGGTGTGGGTCATTGGAAAAGAACACTTGCTGACAATGCAACGGAAATGCAAATGACTCAGCGTGAACCCGTCCATCTATGTGGTTGAAGTTTGCCATGGGAAACCCGCATCTATCCTTCTACACATTTGGAAAAAGACTATCTTGGTTTGCTCAAACCCAATCGCAACAAGTACAGTGGTGCAATGATTTCGATAGTCGAGCTCAAGGATATCTTCAATGCTTCCTACATAGTCATTGGTTCTTTCTATGGGTCAGCCATTACAAAGCCCCCATCAAAGTTGTCGACTGAATGAGGCAACTACACAGGAATCACGCACTGTGACAAGTCCTCCTTCTACACTACGGATACGGAAATGCATGCCGAAGGCATGCATTTGACAATGTGATACAACATACCGCTCTTGAGGTTGCCCATATTGTATGACATCCTCATGTATATGTTCACGAGCATCCCCAAGTGCACTTTCATGAGTACTCACCCACGATGCAAAAGGAGGCAAGTAAAAAAGGTGAACATGGTACCGGATGGCTGTTATAGGATGCCAACGGCAAAATTGTCTTTAGTGAATCTCCTTCTCTTTCCCCTTTGCCTTCTTGCTCCGGCATATTCCCTACACAACATTTT
The DNA here is from genome assembly GCA_963971425.1 of Bryoerythrophyllum caledonicum. NCBI lineage: Eukaryota > Viridiplantae > Streptophyta > Bryopsida > Pottiales > Pottiaceae > Bryoerythrophyllum > Bryoerythrophyllum caledonicum. The sequence goes on from OZ020518.1 coordinate 23,098,622, forward strand.
CAATGAGGTGTTATGATAAAAGAATGCCAATTGATATGGAAGCCCAGAAGAAGAAGAAGAACGCCGGTCTCCGAAGGAAGCCGGCGTGAATAAAGTGTCTGTTCGTTCCACTACTAAGACCGTGCCCACCGGACAGGGAATTAGTTAGCTGGAACTACTTCCCCCTTTCGAGGGTAGACACTATGTAACAAGCAGCCAAGGACAAAAGAACCTAACCAACCACAAAGTTTCAAAGGAGCTAAGGAAAAGGGGATAGTTTTTAAGGAGGGTCTGACATGTCGGGAAGGGCTTGATTGTTTTCAATTTTTCGTTTATGTAAAAGGATGGACATGGCGTGTTGAATGGCAATGACATTAATATTCTTGAAAGTGTTGGTAACTGTTGTAATAGGGATTTTGAAGGTATCTTCTAGGGTATTAATAGATGGGATAAAGGTAGTGGCGCGGGCGCCGGCAGTGATTACCATAAGGGGGTCCACTTTCCATCCAAGGGCGGTGATGTCATCAATTAGGGGTTGGTATTTATTTATTTTGTTGTTGATTGTTTCAGGGGAAAATCTGTCGTTACAAAATGTAAACTCGATGAATTAAATCGTGTAGTCTAAGTTGATGTGGTCGGGTGGGGGGTCATTAAATGGTAGGCCTCTAACACATAGTATGTCTGGTTTGAGTCGAGCATTGCAGTGGCATCGTTGAGTATTACATGTACATGGGAGTAGCCATGGGGGGACCGTATTTTCTTGTGGGTTGTTGTTAAAGGTGCCGACATTCATGAGGATGAAACATCTTGAATTGTGGTGGGAGGTGATAAGTTTACGGATTTCCCATACGGCTTTGTTATGTCTTTTGACAATTAGGGAGTGTATATGGTGGTTATGGCATTTAAGTAAAATATGTAGCCATGTGTCGGGATCTGTGGATGTGCATATTGGACATGTTATGGATGGGAATCTTTCTATTCCAAAGAAGAGTTGTTTTCGGGCGTTTCCCATGTATTGTCCGGTACGGAATTTAATAAGGCATGTTATTTGTGAGTCGGTGATGATGGGATTTTTCCAGAAATTTGTAGATAGTTCATTGTCTATGTTGTTGTTGTGAGTCCACTTTTCTATGTTAGGGAAGTTGTCTGAGATTGTGTCTAGGTTATTATATAGGTCTTGTTTTTTGAGGTATTTGCTCAAGAATCTAACCGGGCCTTTATCGGGGGTGTCTTCTTTGGAGGGCCAATCTTCTTTTTGGAAATAGTATGGGGTGGCGTGGGCATGTTCGTGTGGGTCTTTAGCATTTTTGTGTGATTTTTCTCGGCCCTCTTTTGCTAGTTTATCCGCTTGTTCATTTCCATAAATGTCAGCGTGGGCTCGAACTTTGTGGATGGTTGTGGTTTGTCTTCGTTTTAGTATCATTCGGATCATAGATTTTAGAATGATTTGGTCGGGGTGGCTATTGAGAAGGGTAGGGTGTGTAATTTGAGTATTTAATAAATAGAGTGCGTTAATACAGTCTGTAAATATATGTGCTGGCTCATTGTTGTATTTTGTTGTGATAATTTCTAGTGTTTTGTGGATGGCCATGAGTTCAGCTCTAAGGATATTTTGTAATCCATGAAGTCTTTTAGCTAATTTGATTTCTTTATTAGGGTTGAATATTCCATAGCCTGCTTTTTCTCTGCGCCAGTTGCCCGGGCTAACCTGTTCTGGAGGTTTAAAGGAGCCATCGGTATAGTAGCTATATGCGGGGTCGAATTTTGGTGAGGTGGTAGTTTGATAGTTTGGGAGGGGTGGGGGTAATAACATGTAATCTAGTGTGTTGTTGTTGTGCTTTAATTTTGCCCATTTTTTGTTTTTGTTTACGAGTGTTGGTATAGGTGTTGGCATGGCCATCTTTGTGTGTAGCCGGTTTATATTAAGAGTTTTTGCTATGGCTGTGAGCTCGGCGAGCTGTTCTAGGGTGCCAAGGGTCTGGTTTTGGTGGTGGACGCATATTACTTGTAATGTAGATGGTTCAATTCGGGGTTTTTTTAGTTCAGGTGGGATAGTGGGTTCTTCGTATGAAAGTGTGTCTGCTTCAAATGTAGCAATGATATGGGAGTCTGCAAATGGGCTTGGTTGTGGATTAACGGTTTGGTACCAATTTTTGTCTGGTGTGATAATGAGTGTAGTTGTGTGTTGTGGATCATTTTTGGCAGCCAGACGGGCCCAGTGTAGTGCTTGTTGTGTTTCTTCCTCATTGTGGAGATGAGCTATTCCTTTACCTGCCCATTTATAGTCAAAGGCTTTTCCCAAGGAGCCAAATATTTTATCTCTTTCGAAGGGTGAGTAGAATTTTTTTAATTTGGTGGAACATGTGACGGGGGAGGAGAAGTATGATTGTTCTATGTTAAAGGTTGAGATTAATGAGTCTAGAATAGGTGTGGGTATTGTGTATTGTGCACTTTTGAGGGGGTTATTTTTTGGGATGCGGTATTTATATCTTTGGTATAACCAAATTACTTCGGTTTCGAATGGTTGTGTTGTTGGTTCAATGTTTGTAGGGGTTTGTAGTTTCAAATTGTATTGGTTCCATAGCCATTGGAGTCTAGTAGTGGGAATAGTGTGGAGATGTCTACCATTTGTTTCATATAGATGGGCTTGATTGTTTTCTATTGTAATTGTGTTCGTGATTGTGATAATATCTTTTTCGGGGTTACATTCCGTTGTATAAATGTTTAGGAGTGGGATAATTATAGGTGGGGTTACTGATCTTGAGTCTTGTAATTGTTCTTGGGGGTGGTGGGCTTGTATGATTTCCGAGTAAAGTTTATTTTGAATTCTTTGATAATATTGTTTTAGTTTTTCGGTGTTATATGTGGAGGTGTTGCAGTCGTGTCTTGGAAAGAGATTTCTTTGATGTAGCCATTTATTGAATGTATTGTTGTCATGTTGCCATTGGCATAGGTATTTTGTGAAGGTATTTTGTATTCTGTTGGAATCTATATGTTGTATATGTTTATGTTGAATGATGTTATTGATGGGGTATGTGGTAGGATTTTTGGTGATGTATGTTGGGGGGCGGGGGTGATATGGATGTAGAGGGTTGGGGGGATGTATTGGTGGTAGGGTAGTTCTTGGGAGGATGTTGTTGTTGATGGTGATGAATGGGTCTTGGAGTATGTATGTGTATGGGTGTATGTTGCAAAAGGTATTACATGTGGTAGGGCATGTTGGATGGCAAAAAAGTTGTTTGGCAACTTTTAGGGCGCTCTTGATTAGTTTGGATGGAGTGAAGTGAAAGGTTTTGAAGTCTTCATTGTTCATGATGTGTGTGCCATTTGGTAGAGTAATTTGTTTTAATTCAAAGATATTTTTTGATAAGAGTTTGTGTAAAAGTTTTTGGGATAGTTGGTTGTTGAGTGTGTTATGGTTTTGTGTTTCTTGTCGCCATGCTGTTTCTAATGATGTGGTGTTAAAAAGGAATTCTGGGAGTGTGCTTCTTAGGTGAACTTTAGCTACGTGTTTTAATAGGAAGAGTGTACGGGTTATTGGTGATCTTATGCAATCCGTTTTTTTAATTCTAGGTATATTGTTGGCACCTCCGTATTGAGCAAGAACGTAATGGGTTAGCCCATTATATATTTTCCCGAGCCTACCTTTGTCATTTAAGGCGTTTTGTAATTGTTCCCCTATACATCGTAGGTAGGCATTTTTTAGGGAGAAAGCTTCAAGTCCAAATAGGTTTTGTGGGAGTTGGGTTATTGCGTTTGACATGCATTTGGGCATTTCACATATAGTTTTTTGTATGGCTATAATTTTTTGGTCAAGTTTTTTAATGGCTGGCATAGAGTATGGTACAGCGTAAAAGCTGTATGCTACTCCTGGGCGTATTACTGTGTCAACCATTTTAATTTTTTGTTTCATAGTGGCCGGGCATGTTGTTAATTCTTTGCATTGTTTAATGAGTTTTGTGGTTGTGACATGTGTTTGTATTTTCCATTTTAGGGAGGGGACAAGGTTTGTGCCTAGGTATACATATGATTCATTTTGGTGTAGTATGGGGATTGGTTGACCACGATAGTTAATGTTAGAGGCTTGCATTAGGGCTTTAAATGTAGTTGGGTTCATTTTGGATTTATTTGGGCATCCAGTAGCAGCACATTTTGGTACACCAACATCCATGCCAATCCATTTACAATATCTATCTATTTTTTCAATTTGTGTTTGTAGTGATTTAATTTTGTTAGTTATGGTAGCAAGGTCATCGGCGTATGCGGCGGAGTTTATGGTTATTTGTGAAGTACCAAAAGTATATCCATAGTTTCCTCGCTCTTGCCATCTAAGTAGTGGTTCTAAGAATATAATGAATAGGTATGGACTAAGGGTGTCTCCTTGTATAGTACCTCTATGAATGGGGATGGACTTAGTTTTGCCAAAGTGCTCACATGTGTAGTAAGTGGATGATTGGGAGTAGATATTTCCAACTAGTGTAATTGCGTCTTTAGGGTATCCAACATCAGTCATTATTGCTAATAGACGGGCGTGATCTATAGAGCCAAATGCATTTTTGAAGTCTACATATAAAACATATATATCTTGGTTTGTGAATTTTGCGTCTTCTAGTGCCGCTATTATAGTTTGTATTTGTCTAGAGGTGCTTCTTTCTGTTCTAAATCCTTCTTGGCTATCGTGTAGAATTTTAAATTTTTCACCGTATGAGGATAGTATAGAGGTGAGTGTACTAGTGAATAGTTTGTATGTTGTGTTGGCTAATGCAATCGGTCTATGATTTGGTAGAATTGAGGGGTCCCCTTTTTTGTATAATAAGATTGTGGCACTTGTTTTCCATGAGGCTGGTATTTGATTTTGTTTATAGCAATGGAAAAAGAATAGAAATAGTAATTTATGAAATCTTGGGGGCATGTGTTTGAGTATTGAGTTCGGTATGCAGTCTGGTCCTGGAGCTTTATTGTTTCCGAGGTTACGGAGACATGTGTCATATATAGCTCTATTGAAGTATGTGTGTAATGGTATGTCAGGTTCACCTCGTCTGTCTAGTGTAAATCCGTCGAGGTCATGCCATGGATATTGACGTACTGCACATGTACATTTGGTTGTGTGTTGTGGTTGGTAGTTGCATGTTGGTACTGAGGGTCTATTGTTTTTTGTCTGTTGGTTATATATTTCGTTTGCAATGTCTTCCGGGCTAGTTAGAATGTTATTATGTTGGTTGGTGATACAGTCTAGTGGTGGACTTTCTAGTTTTTTAAAAACTTTTCTATTTATTTGCTTAGGACTGGTTTCGTATAATTGTCTGTATTTTGATATGGCTTTTTTAATATTGTCTTTTGAATATTTTGTGGTTACTTTCCGAGCTTGAATATTGGCATTTTTTGCAATTAGTGCAATGTCTTTTATCCATGTATCATGGGGAAGTTCCGGGGGAGGTGGGGACGGTATTTGGGTGTGGTGTAAAGCTAGTAGTTCATTACATATGGGATGATTACGCCATTGTGGGTTGTTTTTTACCGTTCTGATAGTTTTACGTATTATATGGTATGTAGTTAGGTGTTGTTTCCAGATTTTGGAGAGTTTATGGGGTAAATAACCTCCTTGTTGTAATGTTCGGTTTGTCATTTGTGGTATTGGTTGGGCTTTGCAAGTTTGTTCCACTGTATTAGAGATATTATTGGTGAGTGTATCTAGGGTATGGCATGCTTCATGCCATTGTGTTTGAGTGAGTTGGTTATTATTCTCAAGTATGTTTATGAGAGAGTCTATTTCTATGGAGTTTTCTTCAAAGAACTTTGTGTTGAATTTTTCTAAGTTGTCTTTTGGGATAGGGTTGAGTATACGTTTAGTAGTATTATTTTTATTTATAGGAGTACGGCTTATTAGTATGTTATTTGGGATGTGAAGTTGTATTGGCGAGTGGTCCGAGTTGAGAATAATGTCTGTGTTTGTAGTGGAGGTGTAATGTGTATTATGATTTGTGTTTATGTAGAAGCCGTCTATTAGGCTCCAGTCACTATAGTTATAGCCGCCTTGTCTAGAGTATTGGGTGTCAGTTTTTACGTAGGTGAAGTTTAGGCTTTCTGTAAAGTGCCGCCATTGGTAGTCTATGTTTTGAGGGGGGGTGATATGATTTTTGTTTTGTCTACCAATTAATGCTATGTCTCTGTTGAAGTCTCCACATAACAAGTAAGTGTGGTTTGGGTTTAGATTTATTTGTGATGTTATATTGTTTTGTATGTCTATGATAAATCTAGTATCATCGGGGTGAGATGGCATATACATGTGAAAGATTATCCAAGGTTGTAGTGGTTGGTTAGAAATTTTTATTATTTGAAGGTAGGGAGATATGTGCATCGGGGTAGGGATTTTTTTGATGTTGCCCGGGAAGGCATATTTTTTGTGTATTAGTGTGAGGAGGCCTCCACGACTCGGTGTGTATGGTCTTCGTTGTAGGATACATCTCGTTATTGTGTGTGTGTGTTATTAAAGATAAGTTTATAGTCTTGGAATGTGTTTTGTATGTATTTTATAGATTTTGTTGCTGATAGTTTTGTTTCTTGAATGGTTATTAGGGCCGGTGGTGTTGCTGTATATGTGGTTAGAGTTTTTAGGCTAGGGAGAGCGGTGTTGAGGGATGATGCGTTCCATGTGATGATGTTTGTATTGTCATTGTGTGTGCTAGTGTTTTGATTTTGTGGGGGGAGGAAGAGGGGGCGGGTGGGTGTAATCTGTGATGGGGTCATAGCATTTTAGTGTCTCGTTGATTAGGTTGTTAGGGAGGTATGGGAATTGTTGTTTTATTGTATTACTTGAGGGTGGTATGGTTTGGCTATGTATGAAGTTATATAATTCTTTGTGTATTGATTTTCCATGGTTTATGATATTTTGGTTTTCTTCAAGGAATTTTGTAAGTGGGTGTGGGGTGTGAATATGTCTTTCAGGTGGGTTTTGTAGATTTGATAAAGTTTGTAGTAGTGTGTTTGTCCATGTAGTTACGTTCGGGTTTTGTAGGTTTCGAAGATGGTTACATTCATCTATGTTTGGATGTGTGGTCGTTACTAGAGCGTATAATATGTGTGTTGGTGGGTGGATATTTTGTTGTTGTATGTATTGGGCAATATTTGGGTGAGTGGTGTTGTGTGTATGATGCAGTGCATGTGTTGTTTTTAAAAGAGGTGCAACTGTTCGGGCGATGTGTTTGTATTTTGGATGCAATATTATGGTATTTGGTATAAAGTATATTTTGGCATTTTTCTTATGTGATGAGGGATGTGTTTTTAATATGTTAGGCATTGGTCCTGGATTGGCTTCTATGTCTCCCCCTAGGAGCAGTAGGAGTTTTGTGTATTTGGCTTTGGTGTTGTGTTTTGGAGATTTTGTTTTGTGTGTGTGTTTTGGGTGTTTCTTTTTTATTATTTTTAGATTATGTGTGTTTGAGTGTGTGTGTGGATCTTTGGTTGGGTATGTTGTGTGAGTATTTGTGTTTCTAGTTACTGGAGGGGTGGTGATTGTATGCATGTTTTTAGATGTTTTTGTCTTTGTATTAATGTGTGGTATTTTGTTTTTCCTTGTGGTGATGGTGTCTATCTCTTTTTCATTGTTTATTTTTATTTTTATTTTTATTTTGGTTGGTTTACTTGTGGGCCATTTTTGGGGTGTTGATGGAGTTGTTTTTTTTGTTATTGGAGTATATTGTGGACTAGTTGTTGTTGTAATTAACAAGTGTGGGGTTTGGTTATGGGTGTGTGTGTACTTGGTGTAGTATGACGGGTCGGTGTAGTATGTTTGTGGTGTGTGTTGTATTGATTTTGGGGGATATGTGTTTGTGTTAGTGTGTGAGTGGGGGAGGTGTTTAGTTTTTTGGGTGATAGATACATGTGGTGGCGTAGTTTGTGATTGGTGTTTGGTTTTGCCCGGTATGTGGCTGAATGTGTTAGGTAACAATATTGTTTGGTAATCTATTGGTGATGAAGTGTGATGTTGTCTATATGTGTTGTTTGTGGTTAGTTGTTTTTGTTTTTGGCAAGGTTGTGGTGTTGTTTTGTGTTTTTTGATGTGTGGTATGTGTGTGGTAGTGGAAATTTTGGTAATATGCCAATGTCATTGGCAATGGCAAAAAGTGTGTATATTTTTGTGGTGGTTTTGATCATGTAACTTTGTCATAAGGGTTAGAGGAGCCCATGAGGGAGGTTGTGGCCTTCTCATGGGTTTATACTCATACCCATGACATGTGTTTACAAGGAGATACCTATAGAAAGTTATAACAAATTCTAGGGAGGTAGAGGGTGTAGAGAGGGTGGTGAAAGTAATAGGTATGTGGAGAGAGTGATAAGAAGTGATTCTAGTGAGATGTATCACTAACAATGCTATCCGGTGGTGGGGGGAAAGGGGAGTAGTGAGGTAGATATATGGTGTACTAGAGAGAGATGTGACTATCACGGGATATGTAGCTGGATATGTAGGAGTATGGTGATCACCATGTTGTTGAAGAGTTCGTGGGCGGTCTTTGATCAATCCACGTTTGACGGGTCGTCCAAGGAGGAGAGGGATGGCTTTTCTCGATTGGATTTGATACCCTTCATCACGGACAATGCAACACTCATTAGCTTCTCAACATCATCAAGTTTTGAGTATACCTCGGCGTTGCGGGCATCAGTATATTCTCGAGTCTCTCGAATGATATCCTTCTTGAAAGTTGATAACTCCAAGCGGATTTTTTCGTGGCCATCTGCCACAATAGCGGCCATCTCTTCGCGTATGTTGGTGGTGGGAACGGTGGTGGGGTTGATGGCGGCAACCGTGTTCACCAAGGCGGTATTTATGTCATTGAATCCCCATTTTTCCACCAAAGTGGTGGAGGGGGGGTCAATGCCATCAAGACTACGGCGGTGGGGTCGAATCTCCACCTGGTGACAACCTATGTTGAAGGTTTGGTTTAGGTATTGTCTATAGACAATAGGATTAGCGACTTGCACATTGGCAGAGCCATTGTGTTTGCCACTAATCTGCCGGTGGAACCAGATGTTCACAATGTTCTTGGCCTCCAATGCTTTCGTGATGGCCTCCGTGGTTTCAACCACGCTCAGTAATATTGGCAGTTGAGATAGTGTGAGTGTGAGCGCATCCTTCTTGGCCCTGTCGGTGGTTGTAAAGGTTCCAGAGTTGGTGGGTTTCGCGGGGATGATTTCATGGAAGGTCGTAATCTGGTGCATTGCTAGTTTCTTCGCTTGGGTGGGGGTGGGTGCCACAATCCATGCGAATGGCTCCTTTTCCTGTTTCTGGACATCAGTGACTTCAAACTCAAGATTATGGGAAAAGCCGTTAAGAACCACGTTATGAAACAAGGTGTGTGCAGGAATACCACACAGGTTGTCACTTTTGATGTTGACGGATAGGCCTTGTCGGGCCACTGCATGCCATGTTTTGCAGACTTTACCCAAGGATACTGGTCCCATAGGGTCAAGTTGCAACATGAAATATCTTGTACCTTTGAGTAGGGAGATGGCATCAATTTCGGGATTGAGGAGGTGCAACTTTATCAATCCTGAGAAGATATGTTTTTGCCCTTCCTTCTTCACTCCTTTGCAGTGGATGGCAAGGGGATCTAAAAGTTTGGTACCAAGGGGGATGTCCATCTTAGTGAGTCTATCTCTAGCCAGTCTTTTCACGTCATCGTGAAATAGTGGGGTCTTAGGTAGTTCGAACATGATGGCTACATGAAAGTCATACGATAGACCGGTTTCGGGATTAGTGGCAATGTCAAATGGTAGTTGTGTGAGGTTATAGTGTTGCCCCACAACACCGTCCTCTCTTACCCTAGAATATAACAGTTGAGGAATTCTGGGGTAGGAGATTGTAGCACTTATGGCTTCCTCTGCCTCTGACTTGGGTACTCCTCTGAGCATCATGTCAGATACGCTCTCTCCACTAAATAGTGGGTCAAGGTTTGCGTCCTTCGCAAGCTTCTCCATGTTGGGAAAGCCTAGCCAGAAATGGAACGTGGATTGCTCTGGGGTGCTACTGCTTGGGTTTGGGTTTGGGGTGCTACCTCTTTGTTTTTTAGCAGGGTGTTGTACTTCTAGGGGGTCGAGGGTGGAGGTTTTGTCCTTACAAGCCATCTTGGGGTTGGTTTCTCCGTTCTCTATGTCCATGGCTTCTATGGTGGTGTTAGGCTCCTTTTGAAGTTGCTCCATGGTGTCACAGGGGTTGTCGTAGGTGAGTTTGTTTATATGGTGAGGAGATAAGGGAAGGGATGAGGTTTTACACCGCCTCTGGCTTGTTCTAGAGAATGTAATAGGGCCTTCCTCTTGGTCGTCTAAGAGATGAATTAGGGGCTCAAGGTGTTGTTGGAGTGGAGTGGTGTTGGTTTCCAAGGTCTTCTTCTTTCTACCCCGTGGTTTGGGGGTGAGGTCACGTTTCTGAGTTTGAGTATCTAGTTTCTTCTTAGCCAATGGTCTTGTTTTGACATGTGTGGCTTCTACTCTAGAGGCTTTGGTGGATTTGTCTTGTCTTGGGCGTGGATTGTTTACGGGGGCTACTTGTTGCTCTCCACTAATGGTCTTTCGGTATGTGTCTACGCCACTATCTTTTCCAATGGTTTTACGGGGGGTAGATTGGCTTTGACCTCCAGAACTCATGCAATTTTGTCTAACTCTACTAATGTTTTTGGTGGGATGGTTCGGGTATGGAGAGGGAGAAGTTAGAGGCAAGCTATTGGAAGTTAAGTGATGTCTAAAGTAGGTTGTAGGGTTGGGGGGGTAATTGTTTTGATGAGGAGGGGGGAAAGTAGAGGTGGGGGGGGGGGGTCGCTAGTAATGTGGAAGGTCGTTGTGCTAGGGGGAGGGGGTCGTAAGGGGGCAGCAGGGGTGTAGCTGGGAGTGTTAGAGAGGGGAGGTAGTGGGTTTAGGGGGTAGGTCGAAAAGGGGAGGGAAGGTCGTGGGTGGCTGGGTTCGGATTTTGGCGGGGGAGGTTGGTCTGTGGGATGCGCCGCGTTCCCTACACTGTTGTGAGTTGCGTCGCGTTTCCTTCCCTGTGGGATGCACCGCATTTCCAACGTTGGATTTGAACGTTGGGTGCAGGTGTACTGATTTTGGTTGCGGGAGTGCTGTATTCTATCTACTACAGGCTGTGGTTGGGTGGCTCGGCGGGAGTAGTCGTTGGTTGTCTTCACTATAGTTTGCAGCAGGGTTACTCGGCGGCTGTGGTTGTTGGATTTGCTTGTTTTAGGCCTCAGCCTGGTTGCGCGGCGCTCTTGTGTGGTTGTGTCGAGGTGGGCACGTCGCAGCACCTTACAGGTGCGGCATACCAGGGAAGTTGGTTCGCAGTCGTTGGCTTCTTTTGTGTCGCAGGTGGGTTTGGTTACCTGGGTAATGTCGCAGGGTTCTTTTTGTGTTGGGCCTGATCCTCCTTCCTGTAATGGGTTCCTGGTGAGTTGGGTGGTGGGTTTAGTGTCTGCGGTGTTCCTTAGTAATGGGGGGGTCTGAGGCCTTGTTGGGAAAGTTAGTTTGCAGGAGATTGCCGCCGTGTGGACGACGAGTCCGTTCCCGCTCGTCCTCAAGGAGCGCTGAAGATCCTGTTGGCGTGTCTTTGGGGCTGCGTATTGGAGGTCCTGTTGTTTTGTCTTCGGTGCTTCGTTTTGGGAGGGTTTAGCGATGGTCCGCTGTCGAGTCTGGGGAGTAAAGTTGCGGGGGGGTCCCGAAGTTTTCTGAGAGGTTGGGTGCTGTGTCGGTGTGGTTGTGTCGCAAGAGGGTTTGGGGGGGGTCACCTGCTCAGCCTGGGAAGTTAAGCTGCAGGAGTGTATAGGGGAATGTTGATGCTGCGTCTGTGGAGTTTCTTCACGGGAGGGTTTGGGGAGAGATTGTTGCCGAGTCGGGAGGTTTGAGCTGAAGGGGTTGGGCGGAGGGGTTCTATTGACTGTGGGACAGGTACGGGGAGTACTGCAGGTTACTCGGTGTTCTATGTACGGGGAGTACTGCAGGTTACTCGGTGTTCTATGTACGTGGAGGCTGGCCAGGTGGTGGGTGATTGATAGGTAGGGGGGGGTGGTAGGGAGGGGTGCAGAATGAGGAGGAGAGGAGGGGAGAGGGGGGGAAGGACGGTGAGGGTGCAAGGGGGAAAAGAATCTGTTGCAGGGGGAGAGAGGAGACCTGTTGCAGGGGGAGAGAGGGGACCTGTTGCAGGGGAAGAGAGGAGACCTGTTGCAGGGGGAGAGAGAAGACCTGTTGCAGGGAGAGAAGGGGATCCTGTTGCATAGGGAGTGAAGCTGTGGAGGTAATGGAGGAGGTTTGAGGGTTTTATAGATATACTCACCTTATTTTTTGTCCGTATTCTTGTTTTTTCGCGCTGATGTCTGGCTTGCCCTCGTGCTGTTGTTGCTTGGCTGTTGATTCATTTTCGCTGTCCAGCTCCAGATCGGTTAGCGCTATTGATGGTGATCCTTGGTGTTGTGATGATGGTGCAGATCTGTTGTGGGCGTGCGCGCAGTGGTTTCTTTGCTCCTTTCGTTTTCCTGTAGAGATTTTTCCAGCGCTTCCGCATGCGACATACAAATACACTCGCTCTATTGTTGTGTTTGAGTGCGCTAGGGTTAGTAGTACTGTGATTGTGCGTAATGTTAAGGCTATTGTGTGTGCGGTGTGTATTGAAAGAAAGCCATACTGTGTGAAAACAATGATATGAATAAAGTGTAACCTGAAATGACTGGAGTTTGTTGCTGGGCGCCCGTGATGAGTTGTACTCTTGCTCAATCTTGCGTGTGGAGGGTCTGGGTCGGGAAGGAGGAAAGGACTTGTGAGAGGTAGCAGCTCTTCCCGGTTTCTCACCAGATCTGAGTTAGATCTGAGTTCTAACGACTTAGAAGGTATGGATCTATGCTCCAACACAGAAACCCTCGCTCTCAGATCAGTTTCGCTTAGATCTATCCCTCAGGTACGCTTCGTGGTCAGCTAACCCCAGATCTGGTGCGTGAGCTCTTTCCAACACAAACGCTGCATCCCAAAACCTCTCTCCTCCTCAGATCTACAGTTTACGGGGGCTCTCAACAAGGCCAGCACTCTTATCGCCCATAAACTCTACTTCTGAGACTAAGTCCTTCCCCCTCCCTCACCAGAAAAAACAGAGCTCAGCTTGACATTTTTTCTTCTGTCTATGGAAGCCCATTGTCATTTGGAGCTCAGACTATGTCTTCTATGACATGCACTATTACACACTGACGTCATAGAAAATATCAAGAATGACATATAGACAAAAGCATTTGTAGGAGTGATGTAGATGGACATATCACAATTAACACCTTACTTAATCCGCTATGCTTTGGACTACATCGGCTGAAACAAAGGACAAGAGAAATTTTATTGAGAATTAGGTACTACATCTTTTATCATCAAGAATAAAGTAGGGGCACCCAATTCCAATCACTTAAGCCAGTTCGGGATTCAGATGACAATGTATGTCAAAAACATTTATGTAGAAAGATGCAGAATTAGGGATAAAACTCAACAAATATTTTTTCAAATTTAATCACAAAGATTTGGAATTGATATAGAATTTAAAAGTCCAAAAACCACCAGAGCCCATAATCAAACTATAGAGTAGGTGAGATTTGGTGTTATCTTTCACCCAATGCCAATAAGTGAGTGAGTAAAAGAGAGAAGACATGCCATAGATAACCAACTCATGAAGGGTACCCAATTCCAATTGGCCTTGTTCGACTTTTGAGGCAATGCCACCAATGAGAGCTCAATTGATGTGGAGCAATCCAAAATTGCACTCATCATGACCCAGTGCCAATAATGACTAGTGTTTTCAGATTTTGAGATACCGGTTTTGGGTCACTTCATGCACCATTTCAAGCATTTGCCATTTTTATGCACCATGCCATGCATACTCTACTGATCGGAATTGGCTGGCTGATCGGAATCGGGTGCCTCTACCTTCGATAAACAACTTAGGATTTGGCACTCACTGACGCCACTCCTCAAAGCACATTATATTGTCAAGTACAAAGGCATGTGCGTATTTTCAAAACTCATATGGCGTCTTCCGCTTCTGTTGCGACTTGGAACAAAGAATCTCATCAATCATTGTAGGTTCTTCTTCCGAATCCCATATGCAATGTACCGTTCCTCTGTACTGACGCATGTACTGAGTACAAAATCCAAGGATATCATCCATTTGATTCCCTTTGGCCATGCTACCTTTCGGATGTGAAAATCTTTTGACATAATCCTTAAGCGTTTTCATGTATTGCTCTATTGGATACATCCACCAACAGTGCACGGGACCGCATTTGGACAATTGCTCCACCAAATGCACGGGCAGATGCATCATGATGTTCAGAATTGTAGTCGGGAATTCTTCTCCTATACGCATGTGGCCATGATGAGATCGTGCATTATGTCATCCTTGTCCGCCACTCGCACCTCCTTTGCACAAAGTCTGTGGAATACTCTACTCATTTTTATGATAGCCAAGCAAACATTGTCATCCAAAAGGTTCCAAACCGCCACTAGGAGAATCTTCAAAACATGTTCCACCAAGAATCAAACATTTGTACTCATAATAACATTAACATTCTTGTAGAGAGGGTAGGCCTCATTAATGAAGATGAAGACCAGAGAAGGCAAATTTAAACCTCAATGACAAACATATGGATAAATAGACTCACAACATAAACGTCTCCTATTACACCAACATGAACATCATATATACGAATATAATGCCTCCTGTGGCAAGTGTCCTTGTTTCAGACATTTAAAGTGTCACGATTTCCTGTCCTCCTATGTCTATAGTGATGCCTACTACTAATTAACTAATTAATTAGCTAGCTCTACTTTTTAATAACTTCATTACAATGCATGCAAAGACAAAGTTCTTAGTATACATGTTGCATGAGGACATGATAGTCATGTGTCTTCATATACTGCAACTTGCCATCTTCTAAGCGTTTGTGAATGCTACTGACGTAGTTCGAAGGGATTCAAATATTAGAAATAATTCCTACAAACTCCTTGCATTCATGTAGCTTCAATACAAAAGGGGCATGTGGCATGCAATACTTGTCTTGGCGCCGTTGTGGAGGTTGAATTCATATCTCTTCCCAAATGCCCAATTCTTGAGCGTCGACTTGACTTCCGGGACATCTTTCATTCTCAACAATGTCTTCACTATATTTTTGCACAAATTTTTCTCACCATGCATGAAATCCAAGGTATGTCTCTCCAACAAGTGCTGCATAAGGACATGTACAACCAATTTTGAATACAATAAGAATTGTAATAAGAAAATATGCAGTCATTGATATGAGAACACGCTTATGGAGTTCCAATATTTGAAAAATGATTTTATATAACATGAGGCCGTCAACATTGAAGAGCACTTGGTTTGCTACATTCAGGCATTTTGGCATTTGCTTGCCGGGCTAATATCATTCCCACAAAAAGCATGTCCTCTGTGATGTGAAGATGGATGTCAAAAACGATGCTATCGACATCAAAATGGACGTTGAATCTAATTATGCATGTTTATAGAAAATACAGCAACGATGCAAGACTATTACAGATGCAAGGTCTAAAAGTCCTTACCTCCCAATATGGCAGCTCATATAATGCACACAACCGTTTCACTCCTGTTATGTGGACTGGATCATCTTGACCATTCTCCTCTGCACCTTAATCTAGGTATGAGTGTCGCTATGCAGCATGACAAATAATATTTTTTCCTGTCTGTGTAGTAGGTTGATCACCGTTCTCTACTTTGCCATTGAATTTTAAGTTCCAACGAAATGGATGGTGCCTAGGCAAATAACGACGTATTTCTCCGTACACAATCTTGGAGCCTCTTGTTCTCCTGTGTTAAGCAGAGAACCAGGGTTAGCGGACTCGAGTAGTAATTTTCATTTTTGGACTCCGGATGAGTTTTTTAGCTCTCCAGTGGATGAACGTGACCAGGCGGATGATTTCCTTCTTAGACAATTTTTCATCCACTGGGCTGGCTGGATGAAACCTGGCCAGACGGATGATTTCCGTCTTCACCAGTTTCATCTGTTAATTGAATGAACCTGGGCATCTGGATGACTTTCATCCTACCCAGTGTTCATCCGCTGGATGACTTCCGTTAGGATTTGGTGCACATGGAGGGAGAGCTTGGAAGCTCTCTCTCTCTGTCTCTCACTTGGAACTTGGAGCTACTAGCTAGAGTTTAGACACATTAGGGTTTCAGGAGTGGGTAGAGGTTTTGAAGGTTACATTGTACTGGAGAGACTTTGCCATGTACAAACTATGGCTTAGCCAATAAAATCCGACGTGATTTGAGGTTTTATGAGGAGTTTTGAGCAAATGAGGGTTTCATTAGGGTTTCTAGGGTTTATGTGAAAGTGAGTTTGTAGATCAACCTCCCTCTAATATTGGCAACCATGCACAAGTTCGAATCATGTGGCTCTTGCTACAAGGAGGCAACTAGGATTTGAAGCTTTGAGATCTAGATCTAGGGTTTTGAAGCTTGTTTTTTGAGATTTTTGAAGGTTTTTAAGTTGCATCTTAGGTATAGAGTGTCTCTCTATACAATGCACTACCAGGGTTTTATAGGTTTATGTAAACACCCCCACATTTGTGTTTTTTGAGAAAATGCAAAATTAGGGTTTCTGGACGTCTTGGAGCCGGCAGCCAACAGTTTAGGCCCAGTCCAGGCAGCAGTCCAGCCCGCCCAACGTACCCAAGAGCAAGAGGTGGAGGTGACGAGGAGCTGCAGCAAGCCGGGCAGCAACTCATCAGGAGCCGGCAACAGTCGGCAGCCAACAACAAATCTCCAAGAAAGTTTTCTCCTTTTCCATTTCGAATTTTGGATTTTAAAAATTTTTGCTCCTGGTCACACCTTTATAATTTGTATGGACGTTTAGCGGAACTTTATTGACGTTTAGCAAGCTTTTCTAGACAATCAATGAAACTTTGTAGACGTTTAGTGAACTTTTCTAGACGTTTAGTGGCGGATTTAGAGGCAGTTTTAGCGGCAGTTTTAGAGGCAATTTAGTGGCAGTTTTAGCTTATTTTCTAGCAGTTATTGTTGGGCAACCTTGGCCATTTGGCACCCCAGTTTTGGACTGGTAGAGGCACTTCCGGCGACCCCGAGGCCTTATAACGGATGGCATTCTGGAGTCTCAACTCGGACATCCGATCATTTCTAGCGACACTTGGAGACCCGGAGGCTTCCAGCTGCCGCCAACCCGGAGTCTCAACTTGGCCATCCGACCACTTCCAGTGACACCCGGAGACCCGGAGAGCCTTCAATATGAAATCAACCCGGAATCCTAACCCGGACATCCGACCACTTTCAGTGATACCCGGAGACTGGGAGGCCTTCAAGCTGAAGTCAACTCGGAGTCCCACCCGGACATCCGATCACTTCCAAGTGACACCCGGAGACCCGGCGGGCCTTCAAATAGAAGTCAACCCGGAGTCCCAACCCGGACATCCGACCACTTCCAGTGATACCCGGAGACCCGAAGGCCTTCAAGCGGAAGCCATCCTGGAGTTCCAACCCGGCCATCAGCTCACTTCCGGTGATATCCGGAGACCTAGAAGCCTTCCAGCTGAAGAGATCCCGGAGTCTCAACCTCGACGTCTGAGCACTTCCGGTGACTCCCGGAGACCCGGAGACCTTCCAGCTGACGTTAACTCGGAGTCCCAACCCGGACATCCGATCATATCCAGTGACACCCGGACACCCGGAGGCTTCCAACTGCAACCAACCCGAAGTTCCATCCCGAACATCCGATCATTTCCAATGACACCCGGAGATTCGGTGGCCTTCTAGCTACGGTTAACCTGGAGTCCCAATCCGAACTTCCAATCAGTTCCAGCAACACCCGGAGGCCGGAAGCCATCCAGCTCCAACTCAACCCGGAGGTTCCAGACCGGAAACCCGAATACGTTCAGTGAACACTGGAGACCCGGTAGTCTTCTAGCTGCAGTCAACACCGTTGTACCACCCTGACCAGGGAACTGTTCTACTCCAGAACGGGGATGGTGCACCTTGACCAAGTAAGTTTCTGGAAACACATCTTTCAAGTTAAAAACTAAAAATTAAAAAAGAAAAGAAAAATGGGAAAGGATTGCAAAGGAAAAATTCCAGCTACAATATGCGGACACTGCTCACTAGGCAACACTTAGACTAGAGGAATGCACTGCTATCCGGAAAGGAGGAAAGACAGTGGATGGTTGGCAAGATTGCATGACCAGGGCAGTATATCGGCACCCGGAAAGGGAGGACCATAGGAGGGACGGAGGACAAAGAAGATCCCCGATCACTACCCGGGCACCCAAGGAAGACCGGATACTAAAGTAGTTGGCAAGACAACTCGACCACGCCAACACCGGAAGTCAGTCACCGAAAGCAGAAGACAATTCACTCAGCATGGATGGTGACCAGGGAGGAGGTCTAGGAGATGTAGGGAGTCAATTCCAACAACCGCGTACAACCCCGCTAGTGTTGTGGCCGGACAAATTGGAGGTTAATACGGTCATGGGCGGACCACATAATACCTCGGAGGCCAGCATACAGCAAGCTCCACATTCACCACACGAAAGAGAAATAGAGGTGCGGGGAGTGGCAGCAAGGCTACCAGGAGTGTGCAAGTTGGAGCTTCTTGGAAGAAGCTGACTTAAAGGATATTTAGGTTAGAAAGATGCACTGATGGCTGCCCTGGTGAAGCTTGGAAGTTGGTGTCAAAGCCGAGATTTTGGGACTTGGACATGATATCGGCACCCGGACGGACTGAGGAGAGACGGAGGACAAGGAGATCCACGATCTTTATCCGGCCACGGAGATGGCTTGATAACTAGAGCAGCTAGTGAGAAAACACGCTAGGGGCATACTCGAAGGCAACACTAGAAGGATTTATAGATGACCTTAAAAAAAAAAACATCAAAGTACCGATGTTGTTTAGTAGGGGGATAATGTTCAGCAGAGAACCAGGATTAGCGGACCCGGGTAGTAATTTTCATTTTTGGACTCCGGATGAGTTTTTTAGCTCTTCAATGGATGAACGTGACCAGGCGGATGATTTCCTTCTTGGACAACTTTTCATCTACTAGGCTGGCCGGATGAAATCTGGCCAGACGAATGATTTCCTTCTCTGACAACTTTTCATCCACTGGCGCTGGCCGGATGAAACCTGGCCAGACGGGTGATTTTCGTCTTGACCAGTTTCATCCGTCAGTTGGATGAACTTGGGCATCCGGATGACTTTCATCCTACCCAGTGTTCATCCGCCGGATGACTTCTGTTAGGGTTTGGTGCACATGGAGGGAAAGCTTGGAAGCTCTCTCTCTCTCTCTCACTTGGAACTTGGAGCTAGAGTTTAGACACATTAGAGTTTCAGGAGTAGGTAGAGGTTTTGAAGGTTACATTGTACTGGAGAGACTTTGCCATGTACAAACTATGACTTAGCCAATAAAATCCGACGTGATTTGAGGTTTTATGAGGAGTTTTGAGCAAATGAGGGTTTCATTAGGGTTTCTAGGGTTTATGTGAAAGTGAGTTTGTAGATCAACCTCCCTCTAACATCCTGTTTGGAAGAACGTCGCTTGTCTTGGCCATTCTCGCATGAGTATATTTGGCTCATTCAAAGGGCAATCTTTGTAACCCTTGCAGCAAAGGCCTGAAATGAGTTCGTAAACTGGAAAGTCTGAGATCGTCCACTTGAGTACGGCACGTAGGGTGAAAGTGCGACTCTGTTCCGGTTGAAAAAAGTCAATAGCGAGGACACCATGCCACAGTTCGTGGAGCTCACTCAACAGGGGACAAATGAAAACGTCGAGATTGGCAATAGTCCGTGAGTGCTTCCCTAAAATCAAGATGCTCAAAGAAATAAGAAACTTCTTTGTGACAAACCAAGGCTCAAAAATTGCATATCAAGATCAACATCGCCCACGTCGACCAGTTCGTGTTGATTAACTTGAATGGATTTACACCATCTAAAGCAAAACCAAGCCTTATGTTACAAACTTCATATCCAAAGTTGTTGAACACAACGTCACTATCAATGCGCTTCCACGCTGGACTATCCACCACTGAACGCATGATACCGCCGTTGCTTACGTGTTTAATGTACTTCTGAAGCATGCACGCTATCTCTGACAACTTTTGCATTTGTTTCAACCTCAAAATCAAGGGAAAGTGTCGAATGACCTTTGAAGGAATGTGGTTTGTGCCGTCTGTCCATTAAGAGGTGCTATACTTAGGGCAAGAGTCCATTGCTTTGTAATCACCTTCATAGAGAACACAACCATTTCGGCATGCGTGCACGTTGTTGTAGTGCAATCTAAGTCTTCTAATGCTCTTGCGGGCTTCATAATGGATTTGAGGCAATTTGTTATCCAGTAGATGTAAGTCAAAAGACAAAAATCGAAACAACTCATCAGTGAATTTGTTTCTAATGTGGAACACAGTACACATGTTCGTAATGATGATACTGGCGAACACAAAGCTTGTTCTCAAACCAAGATACACTGCAGTGGTGGCTTGTGTATACAACTCTTCCAACCCGTCTACAATGTCATTGGCACCGTCATCTCTATCGCCTATCTCGTGTGACGCCTCCGCCTCCTTGTGCAATCCATCTCCTCTGTCCAAGGCCTCCATTACCTATCGTTGCACTTCGTGGAACTCATTTAGTAGAAGAAATTGAGGATCTTCAAGAGGTTCTATATTTCTGTTGTCAGGGTCGACGTCTGTAGGAACATCACTATTGTCAACTATGTCATCCAAAACATCATGTTGGACGACATCGTCGTCAAATGCAACGTCTTCAACCCAAATACCACCAGACGGATAGCCTTCAAGGGGGTCTTCTCCTGTAAGGGACCTTTTCAAAAAAGCATCTCGACCCACTGTTGCATGGTGCTGCCATATGACTTGGATGGTTTTGGGACGACCACCCTTGTAATCCCGGCATGGGCACTTGAAAGAACACACATTCTTTTCTGTAGACACTTACAATCTCATGTGCAAAATTAAGTCACCGATAGGAACATGTTGTAGTGTGCATCTATCTTGAGCAATATGAATTACAGTGCCATGTTGTTGCAAACTTGAATTCATATGCGTTGCCATGGTTACGTTTCGAAGACTTTACAAAGTCTTTGGAGTACCCCATCATACCTCCTTCTACAATCTATAAGACAATAGCAATAGAATTGTCTTAGGAGTAGCATAATGGGACAAATCTACATTGAAAGTCATTGAAAATGCAATTTGCCTTAACCATTGTGTCCGCTAAGCATCTGCCATTACATACAAAGGGGAAAAATCATTATAAGAAGTGAACCAAACAGCAAAAAAAACTTAACGTAATAACATGCAAGGGACCATTTTTGGGTGCCACGATCGCTAAGCAACAGGACAGTGGACCTCAAAAAGCGCCACACTACATATGCGTAGGAGTTTCTGAGGAAAAAATCATGTTCACTTTGATGTCGTCATGGACATTTGGACGATCATGATTTCATACTTCTTGCACCCAGAAGGCTATAAATTCTCACGTGTCTCAAGCTTCCTGGAGAAGGAACAGCGTTGTACTAGAAGCCGTTCGCGTGCGCTTAGGATTTGTCGCATCCATTGTGTGAGTCTCCCAAGCAATTTGCTAGTTGTTCTAAATTGTTAAACGAAATAACACTACGACCTGTAATTTCCACACGTGCTTGGATCCGTGTTGCTAGAAATTTAAAAGAGGCGCACGCGCTGAACATCGAGGACTCAGAGGCTGCAGAGGCTTTCACCAATCTTGTTTTTGTTTCTGTTCCTCTCAAAAGCGCCATGAAGCCCACGACACAAATTTTGGAGGCGCGGGTTGCCCGACGGAGCTCTTGCTTGCAGAGAAGTTATCTAAACGGAAGCCCGTTGCAACCTTCCACGCCTAAGATTGATGCAGCAAATCCACCCGGCAATTATGTAAGTTCAAACTCTTCTCTCCTTGCATAAATCCCCGACGCATTTCTCTTTGGCCAAAATAGTGACGAGAGATTAGTTGTGAGTATGCTCAAAATGGCTCTATGTGAGGAGGTTCAATCTGTAAAAAAATTCACTACAGCCTGCCGTATACCATTCCTCCGAAGTCAATCACCAAAGGTCAAGTCGCCACAGGTTACCTCTACACTCATCATGATGCTATTCCACCTCACTGTGCCACAACGGCGGAGGCGCAGATGAATTACTACCTTCATGGACATTCATAGAGTACTGAATTTCTAGATGAGTGACGTGCATGTCATTTCCGAAGTACTCATTTTTTTATTGTGAGTAGGCCTCAAAGATCAAGCGATAGTGTTGTGAGTGGATCTTCAAGTTTAACGCGTTGTTAGGCTACGCGTGTTGTATGTGGAGTAGCTTTCTACGGAGGTGTCGTGCAGGCCTCTGGCAGGTACTAAGATCTTTCGTTGGAGTTGGTGTTGTTTTGTGCACCCGCCATTTCTCACGACCTATTGTTGTGGACGCGCATCGGAAATCCAAAGTGCACTTCCTCGCTCCTTGCTCTAGCTCTGTATCTCTTCCTGAACTCCAGCTCTCGCTCCAAATTGCGGCCTCTTTGCGCCAAACCAAGGTTGTCATAACGGACGCGTTGAGGTGATCGGACGGGACAACCGGACGGACGGACGGTTTGGACGGATTGTCTAAAGTGTGCCCAGTAATTTTTTGCAAGTAAGAAATTTTTACTGTGATGGCCACGTTACATTCGGACGTATCAGGCCACCGTGGCACTAGGGCGGAGACGTCTCAATGAGGGGCGGAGACGTCCCCGTCCTTATCCGAGCAGGGGCGGGGACGTCTCCCCAACCCAGGAGAAGGAGGCCTTTGTGGCATTTTGGGTGCTTAGGCATTCCTCCTCTCCATGAGGAGGGTGGAGGTTTTAATATAAGGTGCCTTATTTTTGGTTCCGACAAGATTGCGACGCACTTAAAATAACAAGCAGATTATGTCTAGGTAGGAAGGCTAAATGGAAAGTACGACTTTTGTCCTTTGACGGCATGCTCTCCAATAATGAACACCTTTATTAGCTCCCTATTAGATCAAGTAGTGAATAGCATGGGAGCTATGCAAGTCCCCATCCATAAGGGATAGTATAAGCGTCTAGTAGAATGTAATGTGCAAGTTCTCTAAATAAAAACTTTAAACACAAGTGCCCCACAAAAGATTAGGAATGTACCACATACCATTAAAGAAAAAAATAAACCAAGTAGTGAATAGCATGGGAGCTATGAAAGTTCGTATCCATAAGGGGTTGTATAAACCTCTAGTAGAATGTAATGTGCAAGTTCTCTAAATAAAAACTTTAAACACAAGTGCTCCGCAAAAGATTAGGAATGTAAAAGAAAGAAGAACGCCGGCCCCCGAAGGGGGCCGGTGTGGATAAAGTGTCCGTTCATTCCACCACTAAGTCCATGCCCACCGAGAATGGGTTAGTAGTGAATTAGGAATGTACCACATACCATTAAAGAAAAAAATAAATCAAGTAATGATTAGCATGGGAGCTATGCAAGTCCCCATCCATAAAGGGTAGTATAAGCTTCTAGTAGAATGTAATGTGCAAGTTCTCTAAATAAAACGTACCATTACAAACAAAAAGGATATTTAAAATCATATAATGTTTAGAGCAAAAGTATTGTTCACAAATTATTTTTGCTACGTCCTAAACCTTTAAGTACTCCTAGTCAGTAGTAACGTTGATGAAGGGCTCGTTCGGTCCTCCTCAGCCTACCACGTGCTTGTGCCTTTTCGCTTGGACGTGGGTTCCGCCGGAGGGGGAAAGTTAGCATGCGAGCAGAGAGCGGAGAGCGGATAGCGGAGAGCGGAAAATGGAGAGCAGAAATTTGACCTTTCACCAAATCTTTGATAGAAAAATGTACCCTATAACTGTGGAGAAATACTAAATTTAGGCAAATATTTTTAGGAATATTTTTAATAAAGGTCTGTATTTCAGTGGATTTCTAATCCCAAAACTCTCAGCTCAACTAGATTCATATTAAGCCATTAAAATTAGGGCTGACATCATGATGATGTCATGCGTACATCATAGTATATTTTTATGATATAAGACCTAAGTCACTTCTGTTTTATTTACATCTTTCCGTGATTATACTAATCCTATCTTCTTTAAATTGTAATAATTACAAAAGCACAAAAAGTCCCACAACTAGACATATGACTTTGCCCCTCTGGACTTTGAATAGAAAGTAAAAACATATTTCATAGAACATGACATAATGGCTTTGAAAACTTCCTGGAATATATTAAAAATCGTGTACAATAATGGTGTTGCTGAAACCAAAATTTATTCCATGTCATAGTGCTTGTCTACATCGAAAATTTCTTTGCCTTTAAAGAACATCACTTGTACCTTTTCTGTGAATCATAATCTCATATAAACCTTGTTGTAAAGATATCAACACGTCTTAGCGAAATCATTTCTAGAACTGAATCTTGCACTTGCCACAGAACATTTTCAGAGATTGAGCAATTCCCTTGAGGTCATCGCCAGTGAAACAACCTTGCAGGATCTGCTTCAGTGGATGGCAGACAGTCCTGACCCTTGGGATCTACTGGGTTGTAGTAGAACACGGTGTTGGACTCCTCCACTAATAATCACGTTTCAAGATGTTGAGAATGCTCGTGCTGTGTCCAAGCTTTGGAAACGTGAGATTGACGACAGTCTTGAATATGCTTGCCTTCGGCTAGCAAAATGGGATTACGTTTCATATAGAGGAGGGCACTGGACTCCGAAGGACGAGTATGAAGCATATTGCTTTAACGTGAACTGGAACATCTTTAAGAATTATTGGTCATTAGCAAATCCAATTAATAATGAGAGGTTAGAGAGAGCGTCACTTGGCGAACTTAGTTGCTGTGAAGTAGATCAGTTGAGGTCATTGCTAAGTGACAATAGGAACCACTCTCTCTGGCTGCAGTCGGGAGAGAAGATTGCACCACGACGTGGTATCTGGGTCTCCCCTAAGAATAGGTTAGATTGATTTTACTATGAGAGTGGCTTAAGTCCTTTCCTAATATTTTATTTATGTTTTACATTTTTATATTTTTTTGATTTTTTTTTTTTTTTTTTTAGTTCTAATTTATTGTCTATATTTTAATTTCATTATACTAATCATTTAATACGATTTCTTTGTTTTGCGATTTTAAATTATTAAATTCCAGTTGTATGACGATTTCTTAAATTCATCTTCACCATGGCATTTTTCCAATCTTAATTAGCAGATAATGATTTAATTCTTCATCCATTGTATCATTTTTTTCTAATTTTTTAATTTTATTTTTCCTTTTTTCTTATGTCATGTTTTATGTGTTGTTTAATGTTTTAATGTTTCATGTTTTAGTTTAGGGTCTTTATATGGGCTGTTTTGAACATTTTAAACAGCCGTCTTCTCCTTTATCTTTATGATTCTGTGTACGAGTAACCTCGTTGAATGTAATAATTTCCAACGATAATGTCTACCTTAACTTGTGAGTATCCAAGCCTGGTCAGTCCACTTCTAATGAAGGCGCCTCCTCGTTGTACAAATGATAAATAATTTCAGACATGTCTAATGAATATAATAAATACAGTCATGTGTTTTGCGGCTGGGATCATCAGTGGTTATCATTTTGCGCCTCGGTTCTACTTGTTGTTCACTCTCCTACAATGTCAACATGGTGATCCATCTGCAGCATTTTCTTTCAGCACTGTATCGTTGTTCAGTGGTAGTGGAAAGTGAGAAAGTTTACTGCGAAGTATTAGTTACCAAGTGTTCAAAGGTGAAAGGGGACTTCTGAGGGGGTGGCTCTGTGATAGATAAGAAGATGACGTCGAAGAGAAAGAAGGCGAGCAAGCAACACAGAACTAGACACCAAAGTTCTGTGCAGGGTGCTTCTGATGTCCAAGAAGTTAGTGACGATAACACTGGAATTCGAAGTAATGGAGAGGGCGGAAGTGATCGAGTATTCAGCACAGAGGAGTTTGGCGACCCATTTGAACTCGGTGACATCGAAGAGGGGGTGCATCAGCGGATGCTTGTTGCAGCGCCAATGCTCATGGGGCGAGATGCAGAGTATGGTAGCAAGTTCTTTACTGATGTTGGGCTTTGTGATCAAGGGCCGCTTTTAAGGGATGTTTCCAAGTGCTACAGTTTCATCACAGATGAAGAAGTAACTGCTGTGTGGAAGGAGGGAGTCTCAAAGGGGCGTTACGAGTTCTCAAGGTGCGAAGAGGAGGAGCAACTGAAGATGTTTGGTCAGCAGTACTTCAAGGTGTACGGTAACAGGCCCCATAACAACTACTTCTGTCTTCGTTTTCTAAAGGCTTGCTTAGCAACTTTTATTTATGGGAAGCCAGTGAATTGGTGTGCTGAGGCATTGGACCGACACGAAGCTTGCCTAAATAACGCATGGCGAAATCCAACAAAACTAGGCCCAGTTGCAACTAGATGCCAAGTAGAGGGCCTGTGCACGATTGTCGTAGTACGTGTTGGCAACTATTCACATCTTAACACAAAGATACCCTTAAGGTAATCGTTCCCACAGAGAATCACCGAGAACTACAACGACTAACAACTCATCTAGATGTACACCATGTTACTATATCACAATAATTACATCAAAGGGAAGGAAGGAAAAGGGTTAGATTACACCGCCTACGCGTTTATCTACAGCCACCATCCCGCTCTCCGTACGAGGGCTTTCCCCGGGTAAGGACCTACCTCGCCCGAAGGTAGGGACCTTCGGGTAAGGACCTACCTCGTCGGAAGGTAGGGACCTTCGGGTAAGGACCTACCTCGTCGGAAGGTAGGGACCTTCGGGTAAGGACCTACCTCGTCGGAAGGTAGGGACCTTCGGGTAAGGACCTACCTCGTCGGAAGGTAGGGACCTTCGGGTAAGGACCTACCTCGTCGGAAGGTAGGGACCTTCGGGTAAGGACCTACCTCGTCGGAAGGTAGGGACCTTCGGGTAAGGACCTACCTCGTCGGAAGGTAGGGTCCTTCGGGTAAGGACCTACCTCGACTTAGTCTCGGTTAAGGAAGGGGGGGGTTATCTTTACAGCTATACACACTATGGACATCCGGGGTACACAAGTACCCGGGTACAGATTATATCACCACGGATGGTAGTCCGTGGACTCCTAGAGATTTTAGTAGTTGACACAAGTAACAACTACTCTACCTCCCATTCTCTCCTTATAACTCTACTCACTCCTTGGATGGTTATGGTGTCACTGAGATCTTCCTGAAGGGGTGTTAGACCCGTGTTTCCAAGGCTGGGAGCGGCGTAATGTAAGTGAGCAAGGGGCCTACCCGCCCACTATCCGTCCTCCTCCTAGTCTCCCTCCACCTCCGATGCAGCTGGAGGTGGGATGTTTCAGGGAGTGACATGAGTCTTCACAACCGACACCAACCGGTACGCCGGAAGGTCACTCAAGACTCACTTATGACCCTCATACATCCGTCACTCCCCCCTTCGTCCTTCCCTAGACACGTACAATCTCACCTGTTATTCCCATCCACCCAACTAATCTACTTGATGGAACAAGGAAACGACTATAACGGTTAGAGTTGGAGTCACGCCCCTACTAACTATCTTCTCACCTCACCTATTATTCCCACCCACCCGGACTAATCTACTTTGATGGAACAAGGAAACAGTGATTAGATAGTTAGTATGGACTCGAGGAGTGGACTACTTGAAATGGCACTCACAATCATGTATGCAATCCGAGCTCTCCAACCATCGAAGGTCTTCTCAGAGCGTAGGTTTAGAATTAAACTGAAAGCAAATACACACATCAAGCAGTGAAGAGAGGTGCCACGGGACTCCTCTCTTATACTGCCACGGACTCAAACAAGAGTCCAAACTCAAACGATACCCTCTAACTAAAAGGCGGCGCATTAACTAGTCTTGGCGGCGGTGGCTACCACTCCACACGACGTGCACCGTCAGAGGTCACTTATTACACAAAATCCAAGGCAAAACCAAGTCAAAATCCAAAGTCAACGCGGGACCTAGTCCGCGAATGAACAGTGACCTAACCACTAGGATTCTGACCCTACTTCCGGGTCAACTCCTCAAGTCTTCTCTTCTCTTCCCTCCTCTTCCGCTTCTTCGAACTCTTGCTGGAAGTTGGGTGCGCCGCAGCCTTCGCGAGTGTCACAAGTGGTGATAACAGATCCGTTGATGAAGAGGGTGCCCATCCGGCCATGGATGACCGAGGCAATGCCTCCATCGAAGTCACGGAGGCATCCGGACCACCCGGAGTGAGTGGCACGGAAGGTGTGCTTCGGTGGGGCTCGGTTCGGGGCGGAAGGGTCGGTGTGAGACTCGGAGTCCCAGTGAAGACCTCCGGCCGTACTGGAAGGTGTAAGTAGGCCGAACTCTCACTCGTGGTCTTCCCAAAAGGAGACATATCCGGCAAAGGGGTAACCGTCGGTGTTGCGCGGACGGGGTCACCAAGGGAAAACTGTCGGAGGAGAGTCTCGCGCGGAGGCTCCATCGTGGCACCCAAGCTATCCTTTCTTCTACTTTGTACCTGCTTGGTGAGATCTGAAGGAGAAGGACAAACGGTAACGTCCACAGGGGGAATTCGAGAAGGAAGGACAAGACTATCGAGGTCAATCACGCCTTTGCCCGGCTGAAGTCCTTGGTCACCCTTCTCCGAATCCGCATCCGAACCCGAGTCACCATCCTTGTCCGAATCCTCCACAAACTTGGGTAGGATATGGGTGAGGTTGCTTACCAACAACCTTATGTTGGCATAGGCCTCCTCGATCTTCACGGTTTGCTCCATCATGAAAGCAATCACCTTCTTGCTGGAAATGTGGCCATCCCTCTCCAACCTCGCGTCAAACATCTTCGCCTTCATCACTGCATCCGCCGGGACGTGTAAGGCCTCCTCCACTTGTAGTAATGCTGCGGTCGAGGTATTGGCTTGGAGGAGGGCCTCCTTGCAACTCCTTTCTGCCTCCAACGCCCGACTCTTCATCTTGGTCACCTCTAAAGCGAGTCGGTTCACTTTCTGTTCCATAACTTGGCCGCCGCGACCAATCCTTGGTAAGAGGTATTGCCGAGCAGACTGCCCAACTGACCCAAGGTCTTGTCCACATCATCCACATACACTCTAAGAGCCTCTACCAACTCGGAGGCACGATAAGACTTCCCTCCGAGTTGAGCCAATCCCGTAGCGGCTGCCCGGGCAGCAGCTCGAGTTCGGGTGGAAGGTGCTCCTCCTTGGCTCGGTCGTTGTCGCTTGGGAGGTGGGAGTGCTTCTCCCTCGAACTGCGAAGAGCTACTTCCTCCTTCCGATCCCGGCTTGGGCTCCGACTCCGTCCCTTCGAACTTCTTCATCATCAGTTGTGTGCCATACGCCATGGCCTCCTCCGGGGTGGTCTCCTCGAAGTGGTGATAGAGGTGGATGAGGTAAGGGCAAATGGGAGAAAGCCTTGTGCTATTGACGCTCTTCGTCAACCTCATCACTACCTCCTTCATAATAAGAGCCCAATTCACCATTCGCTCTCCCAAATAAGCACCATACAAGGTGTTAGCCATAGTGATCGTGACTCGGGTGGGCTTCTCCAGGTGAAATATGGGTACGAGGAACGCGAACACCCTCTTCGCCCGAGGATCTTGGCAATCTTGCAATGCATAACCATTCTTGGCATCCTTGGTACCAAAGAGTCCCTTCGCGTATTCTTCCTTCTTCAAACTCGTGTAACCCGCCCCCTGTCGCGGGAAATCGTACACCTCCTGCCACCTTCCCATGGTCCAACGATCCGGGCAAGCTCGGATGCTACTCCCCTCTGGCTCGGGTAGCGGGTCTTGTCGTAGCTCTTGGACCCTAGAGTCCACACAAAAACTCCAGCAAAAATCGAGGAGTGAGAGACACCCCATCCGAAGAAGGTCTTCCTTCAATTCGGTGAGTTCAAGTGGATCCCTCGGGATGGTGGGGGAGACATCCTTCGTTGTGGAGGTCATGGTGGTTATGGCTCTTGCTTACCTCACCGGGGCTCCCTGCCCTTATCCTCGTCTTGTCCTTACTGCTGGTCACCGTGATTCTGGTGCTGGTCTTGGTCTCTTCGTCTTTGTGCTCTCGGACCTCCAGTGAGCTCGGACCTACTCCTCGTGTGAGTTCGGACCTACACCTGGTCCCTTGCTGGTCCTCGTGATGTTGGTCTTCGTGCTCGTCTTGCTGGTCACCGTGCTCTTCGTCTTCGTGCTCTCGGACCTCCAGTGAGCTCAGACCTGCTGCTCGTGTGAGCTCGGACCTACACCTGGTGTGAGCTCGGACCTACTGTGAGCTCGGATCTACTGTGAGCTCCGCCCTGCACCTCGTGTGAGCTCGGACCTACACCTCGTCTCTTGCTGGTCCTCGTGATGTTGGTCTTCGTGCTCGTCTTGTTGGTCACCGTGCTCCTCCTGCAAGGCACCGTGCTCTTCGTCTTCATGCTCTCGGACCTCCAGTGAGCTCGCACGTGCTGCTCGTGTGAGCTCGGACCTACACCTCGTGTGAGCTCGGACCTACTGTGAGCTCGGATCTACTGTGAGCTCGGCCCTACACCTCGTGTGAGCTCGGACCTACACCTCGTCCTTTGCTGGTCCTCGTGATGTTGGTCTTCGTGGTCGTCTTGCTGGTCACCGTGCTCCTCCTGCAAGGCACCGTGCTCTTCGTCTTCGTGCTCTCAGACCTCCAGTGAGCTCGGACCTGCTGCTCGTGTGAGCTCGGACCTACACCTCGTGTGAGCTTGGACCTACACCTCGTCCCTTGCTGGTCCTCGTGATGTTGGTCTTCGTGCTCGTCCTGGTGTCTTCGTGCTCGTCTTGCTGGTCACCATGCTCCTCCTGCAAGGCACCGTGCTCTTCGTCTTCGTGCTCTCGGACCTCCAGTGAGCTCGGACCTGCTGCTCGTGTGAGCTCGGACCTACACCTCGTCCCTTGCTGGTCCTCGTGATGTTGGTCTTTGTGCTCGTCCTGGTGTTTTCGTGCTCGCCCTGCTGGTTGCCGTGCTCTTCGTCTTCGTGCTCTCGGACCTCCAGTGAGCTCGGATCTGTTGCTCGGATACTCGGACCTACCCGAGGTTCGGGCTTTATACGTGGCTCGGAGCTCTTAGACGTCGCTTCCTTGTCGGTGCCGGTTGACCTTCCTTGTCGGTGCCGGTGGACTTTCCTTGTCGGTGCCGGTGGCCCTTCCTTAGGTAAGGCCCCTCCGAACTCTCGATCCACCCGTTTAACAAAGGTGTTAGGATCCGGTGTTAAACCACCACTTATCCCTTTTAGCACCTCCCTAGGGTCCTATTCCTTTCCCATCCTAATTCTTCCTAAGAGTCATTACTAGGTGTCTACTTCTCTCCAAGCTTAATAAGGTGGTACGGTGATACACTTCCTAAGTAACTAATTAGAAAAAAATTGAAATTTGGGGTACGACAACGATAATCAAGGAATTATGTGGTATAGGTAGAGGTGAAGCGGGACCTGATCCTCTAGTTCATGAGCTCCAAGCAGCACTAGAATTGGAGCGCCAAAGGGCTGACGTAGTGAAGGCTGTAAAGGAGCGCCTTCACGAGATACGGCAGAGGTACAACGCTAGTCTTTAAAGGATGCGGGCTAAATCCTCTGAAATTGCAGAAGAAGATTTAAATGAGAAAAACGTTTCAAAACTTAAGGAGGCCCGCCAGATTCTACGCAGAGAGGGTCCCACAGTACAATACAAGGCAACTGTTGCAGAGTCTGAGGCATTGTACAAGGAATTGGCTGACATGCGGGAGGCTGATGCTCAAATCTCAGAGAATGTTGTTCAGTTGGAATTTGAGTTGGGTAATGAAGCTAAAGTAATGGAGGATGCCAATGCAGAGTTACTAACTTGTAAGGCAGCAGTCTCGACTGCAAGGGGGTAGATGCTTACTCTAAAAACACCAAGAGTGTTTGAATATTCCAAGGTCCAATCTGTTCCACCTTTGGGTTATCCACGTAAAGATGTTTGTGCTTACTGTGGCTTGGGATTCGTTTGGAAAGCAGCTGTACTCTCCTCATGTGGTTGTTTTTTGCACCTTCCCTGTGTTGCAGAAATGATTTCATGCCAGAGTTATCAATGCAAGATTTGCAAGGATGTCCTCCTAGCCTCGTCTCCAATCCACCTTGCAGAACCATGGGTTGCCCAGTTTGGTGGCGAGTTAAACCCCCAACAAGAAATTGAGTGTACAAGCTTCTCGGTAGTTTTGAAGGGAGCCAGTGATAGTATCAACGCACCCAAAATTATTGGAAGCAAGAGTTGACATGACCACCACAGATTACTATATAGCACTAAGGAGGCCAAGTGCTAACTGCACTTGTAACAGCAGACATATTTTATTTTTTCCTTATATCTCAGCTTTATTCTTGAAGAAATGTCATGGGCGTACTTCAGACATAATTTGTTGTTTCACTGACTAGGGTCTCGTTAGGAATTGGAGGGAACGAAGAAAATCAAGTTAAGTGAGTTGCAAGGTTTTGAGAAGGTCCAGAGGTCAGAAAACACTTCAAAGACAATGGATTAGGTGTTGAGGCTGATAAATTGAAATTTGAGATATACTTTATGTTTGTCTTAGCCTTGTCGTTGGTAAATTCAACAACAACATTCAAACTTCTGTGAAGAGAGTAATGCACCATATGATATATTAGGAAGACAGGATCCATAGAAGAACAATGGCCCAAGCATTCAACCAAATTATATAGTAGAGGACTGTACAAAGAAGTCCAAATCTATATAACTATAAAGTCTCATGGTACAAACTCGTCTTCACTCTCTGAGGCACTCACATCTAAGAAAACTCGGGCCCTAGGATCGAATCTCTCACGGGGAGAGGAGGACGCGCTGGAGCTTTGGGAAGATTCTTCAGCCATTCGGGTTGCCAAACTTTCTGCATAACATGGAAGCAGTAGGTCTGAGGTAGTGGGTGACCTGTATCCTCCCCAGGAGCTCATTGGACTCAGACTGCAAAACAAGGTAATGATTAGTTCTAAATCGGATTATGGAATGATAGATAGGAACCATGAGACTTTGACAAAAAATGACTTACTTACAGAGGTCAATTCGATCCACGTCGGGCAAGGGTTCTTCATCGTCTAGCATGACAGCATCAGAAGCAGTCGGGGCCGGGGCGATCTGGAGAGGCTTGAGTTCCTCCTCGTAGATTTCTGTGTCAACCTCGAGGGCAAGAATCTGCCTGCCAGTATTCATGGCCGCTCGAATAGAAGCTCCTAAAAACAACAAACCAATGATGAAATCACATGAGAACCATATGAAAGAGCAGTATCGGATCATGGAATAAAGTATATGCAATACATGTTCCAGCATTGAGGTCGATGACTATGCCCTCGTTGGGGCAAAGGCCAGTAATTAGCAATTGGAGGAAAGCCACTGCTTTCTCCTTCGGACCCCTCCACAGCGTCCCATCCTTCTTCACCTTGAGAGCTGAATCCTTGGTGACAACATTGTGATGCAATCATCTTTTACAAGGTTTACTTTTCCAAAACGTGGATCGTGTCTAATGACCAAATCCTTCGGCTACCTCAGTGATAGATCTAAGGATCGAACCAGCAGTATTGCTTTGAACATTAGAGTGTGAAATGCAAGGAAAACAAATGATAAGTTAATATTGGCTTTGCAATAAAAGCAGAGGTGAAGGGACAAATGGAAAGATTTGGTTGGCTTACGAATTTGGAGTGTGTGGTGGGATGAGTTAAATGCATGGAATTCACGATTGTCCAGTCATCCTTGACCTTCAGACTGTTGTTGTTTAGGTAACTCTGGATCTCCCTCTTGATCTGCGGGTTGACTAGATGAAACAGGAGGAGTGCCCCGTCGTCATGCAAGTACCCCCCGCAAAAGCCAATAACAGTTTTCAAGAAATATAGAGATTCTCCTTGAGCATCTCTGGAGCTTCAAATTTTTCGTAGTGGACTTTGATCTCCTCAAGGAAAGCCGGCATGAGATCTGGATCTGCAATTGGAAGTAACTTCTTTAGCTCCGACTGCTAACTGTACTCCACCCTTTTCACCGCCGTAGAGACCCAGTCATCAACCGATTTTCTGGTCCATTGACGCTCCTCAGGATATTTATCGTAAAATTTTGCGAGACTATGGGGGTGACACTATGCCATAGTGACACTATGCCATAGTGACACTATTTGCGCGACACTATCGGGGTGTGCCGCCAGCGGCACACCTCCCATCACTCAAACCTTGGTTCCAAAAAGGTGCCAAGGTATGAGCGATCAGAGGTGTGCCGCCGGTGGCACACCCCCGCAGCGTCGTGCTTATGAATGATTGCCCGACGCTATGAGGGTGTGCCGCCAACGGCATAGCTCCCATCGCTCACACCTTAGTTCTTAAAATGGCCATATCTCACTCAGAAATAGTCCAAATTAAGCGTGCGATATGTTTTTTGGCATCTAGAAAAATTTTTAATGTCAATGCACACCTCAAACGCTTAATTTGGACTATTTTTTAGTGAGTTATGACCGTAAAAGGTGTCAAGGTGTAAGGGATGGGAGGTATGCCGCTGGCGGCACACCCTCACAGAGTCAATCTAATGAGTGATTGTGCTACTCTGTGGGGGTGTGCCGCCAGCGGCATACATCCCATTGCTCACACTTTGGCACCTTTGAATGGTTATAACTCACTCAAAAATAGCCCAAATTAAGCATTTGAGGTGTGTTTTGACATCAAAATTTTCTCTAGATGCCAAAAAACATATCGCACGCTTAATTTGGACTATTTTTGAGTGAGATATGGCCATTTTCAGAACTAAGGTGTGAGCGATGGGAGCTATGCCGCTGGCGGCACACCACCATAGCGTCGCGCAATCATTCATAAGCACGACGTTGCGGGGGTGTGCCGCCAGCGGCACAACTTCCATCGCTCATACCTTGGCACCTTTTAGGAACCAAGGTTTGAGTGATGGGAAGTGTGCCGCTAGCGGCACACCCGCATAGTGTTGTGCAATCACTCATACTTTTTCAATCTCCACTTTTTTGTAATTTTTTTTCACTTTGTTATTATCTTTTTTGTCACTTTTTTCTCTCTTTTATTTTCTCATTTTTTTTTACTTACGTTTTTTTTCCTCTTTTTTGTTTGTTTTTCACAGTTTCTGTCCGCGGTCATGTACGTGAAATTGTCTTGCTCCTTTCCCGGTCATAAGGCCGTCTTGGAATCCTTATTTTAGATTATTTTTGGAAACATAAGTTTCAGTTCCTGTAGTCTGATTACTATCGTATAGTTAAAAAAATACTTTTGAATAGTGAAAAAGTAACTTTTATATAGTAAAAAGTGACAATTTTCAAAAAAAAATTACCAACTTTTTTCTGACCGTTCACCGTTCACCGCTCATGCCTCACCGCTCACGTCGCACCGCTCACCGCTCATGCGTCACCGCTCACCGCTCACACCTCACCGCACGCAAGATAGCTTCGTCCGGTATGCAATATCAAAGTAGTTGCTGTCACCCTAATGTAGCTTCTAGCTCTACACCCTATATTTTATAGGATGGACACTTGCCAGGATGTCTTGTCATAAATAATAATGATTTACTTCCATTTCAAAACAATCACCTATTTCTAACTAGCAAAGACGGCTGATACTAATCTCAGAGAATTTTATGGACAAGTAGAATTTGCAGCATGATGTAGTAATGAGAAATGGCGGCTACCTGATAAAATTAAACTACGTGCCAAGTAGCCAAGAGGATTACGTTCGTTCATTGAAGTATCGTCGAGAATGCATTTAGAACTGCCTGATCTATTGGATCGCATAAATTGATGATCGTCGATGCAACATTCCTCTCATTCTAGGTTATCAAATTTCTTACGCAATTTTCATTCGCGCCCCACTATCAGTGATGGCGCAGCTCCCTGCAGAGAGAGTGTTAGGTATGGCCGTACTCCGAGCTCAAGGCGTTGGCATCCCACTTACAGTACGTGTAGATGATGATGGGTTGGCAATAGTTACGGCGCTTCGCCTCAGCCTTAGATTCCACTTCAGAGAGGATACTATTAGTATTGAGGAGGAGATATACGACGATGAGACCTCAGAGGTTATGCATACAGATGATCAGGTTTCAAATAGAGACGATGACAATATTGTGTTTTGGAATCTCTATCCCAATAGGTATAGAAGATACGGTCTCACAGATTCTCAGATGCAGGCATCCACGGAGATTCTAACTCCCCGTCGTTCCTCTATATGTATTGTTCAGACTTCACTTCCTCGTGACGTGAAGGTTAAAGTAGAGTCTGGCCTGGAAACTCCTGTTGCAACACCAGTCATCTCTCTCTCCTCAGACGAGGAAACTAATCCTATGAAATCAACCCCTCATGTTCCAAAACAAACTGTAGATTCCAGGCCGCCGGTTGCGCTTCCAGTTAAATGTCCCACTCCCTCTCAATCTTCAAAGGTGGAGACTGTTAGTCTAGTCCCATTGCTTCGCAAACTTGCCGAGAGACCAGGGAAGAAAAACATTCTGAAAAAAATAGACTACTCATTCATTAGACACGAGAGAGTTGAGTACTTGCCTTCAGTGTTCGATGGTGCAGTTATTTTTGAGTTGCCCCCAGCTGGTGAAGGAGCCTCAAGGTCGCAAGCGAAGTCTATGCAAGGAATGGACAAGCGATACGACGGCCACGTGTGGACCAAGACCATCACCACCAACATCAGAAACGACTTTGGCCTCTCTTTTTGCTATTCCAGCTGCGTTGGATGGCTGCGTTGCAACAACAAGGAGTGCCCATTTCTGGAACGCCGACCTCGCATTTATCAAGTTAACGAGACTGAGTTTGAAGGTTGTACCTTCCAAGCTTTTACAGTGGACCAGCCACCCCCATCCGAATCTACACTTGTATGCAAGGTATGCAAAGAACCCCTAGCATGCATCGCTACATGTGGAGCTAAAATTTATTATGTGGCTGGCAAAGTCAACCAGACCAGAGCGTGTATCCATCTAGGATCTCACGATCACCCAGTCCAGGTTGGCGACTACAGAGACACAAAGGCCGAGATCAGTAGCTTGATAGAAGAACAGGTTGAGAAGACTCCCCAAGCAACGAAGAGTTCAGTGGTGTTGGAGGCGAGCAAGGTTCTAATCGGCAACTACCTACTACAGCCTGAGGACGCATCTCCAAAGAAGTTGAGCATGGAGGAGCTTGTTCCTGTACTTGATCGTTGCAAGGACATGGCATCTCCAAACATCCGCAACAAGGTAATGACTTTCCGGCGGTTGAGAATGTACGGTGTCATGGATGCTATCACTAAGCTATGTGGAATCAATTTATGGGCCTTCGTCCAGGAGAACAAATTTCCAGGTCAAGGGGCTGATCGCGACAAGGTATTTGTATTCAAAATGTTGGAAGTTGGGCCAAGTAGTGGGGTCGACTTGGTAAAAAGAATGCAGCCCGGCGGAGATCTCGAGAATGCCTGGCTGATGTTCGACCATGTCAAACGGGTAAGACAGTGGACCACGATGGCATGCCATGTGTACGACTCAACCTACTGCCGTGTCATGACCATTGCTAGCTGTGATATGCAATCTGAGGACTGTGAGGCCCAAATCGTTTTCTGGAAAAACCTTAATCTTGTCATGGAGAATAATGGCGTTGTAGCGCCAAACTTCAAGGGATTCATGGCCGACAGCGCTCAGGCCAACTGGAATGCACTTCGGATCATCTACGGCAATGGGAAGAAGGAAGACCGTATGGAGGACCGGGAGAGGACCTGCCAGTTTCACTAGACGCAATCGATGGTCAAGTATACGGAGAAGTACATCCCCGAAGAGCTTTGGGAACAACACCAAAAAATGTGCCACCAATATAGGACAACGAAGACTATGGACGAAGCGGATAGTCTATACCACGGGTTGCAAGCCTCGTGGGTTTCCGCTGGAGCTGTCACTGAGAAGGTCCTAAGCAAATTGGAGCTCTGGCTTGCATTCTGGCACTTCCGCTATCGCCAATGGGGAGGATTCATGACTGGGGTATGATATTTTCTAACTCATTTAACTCTTTTTTTTTTCCTAGCAAATCCGACCCTAAATAAAGTTGTAACAGATCTAACCGGTTCACCGTGGTACTTTGCAGAAATTTACTGATGAAGAACTTGCAGAAATGCCTTCATGTAACCTTGCGGAAACGATTCACAACAAGTGGCTTCAAGCTTCTGGAAACAAGGGTGGCGACCTCTACGTGGCTACAGTGGACGACTTTGTTCGGGGATTTCTACAAGTTGTCAATTTCTACCAGTTTCTGAAAGGTGACGTAGGAGGAACGGGTCCATCAAAGAAGGAACTAAAACTAAGGATGGCAGAACGAAGGGCAAAGCTCACGGGGAATCCTATAGTGCTTGAAGACCCCATGTTAGAGATGCCTGGAGCAGAAGAGTTCTGCATGCGTCAGCCTCGCATGGCTGGAGAAGAAGTTTTTGGGTCCATCAAGCGGAAGGCCGACCTACCCCTTGAAGCTGAGGAAGAGTCACATCGTCCGGATAAGGTAAACTTCTCTTATCCAAGAGGTACAGGACGTGCTGTGAGGGCTCGCACTGTGCAGATGCCCATCATTTTGGAAGATGATACCGAAGATGATATTGAGGTACAAGAAGATCATCCTGCAGCATCGGAGGTTGTGACTACCCCGGTGTCCCCAACAAACGAGATGGGAATTCGCCATGTGAATGCAGTTGAAGAGACCAAGGTAAACGTCAAGGAGTGGCACATTTCAAGACTGCC
This sequence comes from Bryoerythrophyllum caledonicum, assembly GCA_963971425.1. Classification (NCBI taxonomy): domain Eukaryota; kingdom Viridiplantae; phylum Streptophyta; class Bryopsida; order Pottiales; family Pottiaceae; genus Bryoerythrophyllum; species Bryoerythrophyllum caledonicum. The sequence goes on from OZ020518.1 coordinate 23,137,374, forward strand.
CAAGACTTCTGCGAAGTGCTGTTGGGCCCAGAGAGCTGTCACCAAGAAGAAGTGTACTGAGAGAATTGTCAGGGGCGCTAATTCTACCGCAGCACCTACCTACACTGGAGTTTGGACTAACATACGCAGGAACATATCAGAGAGGACGGAATTCTTCTTCTGCTCCGATGACATTGAGAGGTGCGTGAAGGGCTTCAGACGCAAGTGGATTGCTCGGTACTTAAAGGACCAGGAGATGCCTCCGATTCCAGACGTTTGGCCAGTGAAGCTAGGAACAAACCTGAAGCTCACAGAAATCCTTGCACTTGAAGCGGCTGGATTCCAACTCCCACAGAAGAAGTCGGTCTCCCCAAGACGCCTCTTCTCCTCTGCCCCGCCACCTGCAAATCTGAGTTCGCTGCCAGTCCCTGCAGAGGCTGACCGCTACCCTGGTAAGAGAGACGACAAGATGGTCAAACGCACTGCAACACGCCCTAATCCGGCTCATCGACTCTCCATGGGCTCCTCCGACTCCCTCAAAGCTCGCCTCCGTTCTGTCACCATGATCCCTCATCCAGGCCATGGTTGTATCATCGGGCTAGATTCAGGCGTTGCTCCTACCATCACACAGTACCAGATCACCATCAGCTCTTACCTAGATTGCACTTGCCCTGCATTTAGGAAGACCATGACTAAGTTCCGAGGGAGGACTCAATTCTCCTACTGCAAGCATGTGTACTTCATCCTCTTGAAGGTCTGCAACCGTGATCCCGACGCCGACCTTTTCATCCACGCGCCTACCTTTAGCTTCAACGAGGTCAAGCTAGTCCTAGAAAGCGGAATCTTGACTCACCCTTTGGCGAAAAAGTAGGAGGCAGACTACTTTCTAGTCACGGTTTTTCACAGTGGACGGTGGTCACTAGGGTTGCTTAGTCATTGGTTTTTGAATTATTCCTTGTACTGAGTCAGCAATACAAATTTCGTATTGTCTTTTTCAATATAAAGGTTTTGTCATTCACATTGATTGCATTGTGTAAGAATAGCTTCCACCTAGGACAAGTGCACTGTGAACCTCGTATCCACTGACGGATGCACTTTATTACTGCCAATCAATACTAGTTAATAGTCATTTTATTGTTTGAACTTAATGCGTTTAGGTTTGCCCCTTGCATTTTCAGCATAACTACCAACCCCCGGCTGTACTACAGGACAAGCTACATTCACGTCCATTTTTGGTCCCACACTTGACATTTGTCCTAGGTGGGAACGTTTCAACAATGGCCCACCTCCACTCATCCCTCTAAGTGCTTTCCTAGAATAAGTTCCCGATGGGATCTTTCCAACCTTGGAATATGCATGCGGTGGCAGCGGCACATCCGCCTCATCGTCAAGCACTATGATCTCACTTGAATCTTCTACAGCTGAAGGGTCTCCTTTCAAATCTGATCTTACATCTACGTCCACCATCATAGTAAGCCCTTGGCTGCAGGCCTTCACCTCCTCCTCCTCCTCGACCTCCAGATATGGTTGAAATGGGCCAACAACGTCACCAAGTGATACAGCAATAACCCCGACGTCCTCCATAATCGTAGCCCGCTTCTACAGAGACCTGTTTCAAAAAAAAAAAAAATTGAAAAAAAGGAAGAGACTTTTCACAGCCCCAGCTTAAATATCCGTAAAGAAGGTGCTTGGCGCCCTTGAAAACCGGCCATTAAACTCGTAAACAGCTTTCATCCTGCAGAAGAGAATGAAAATCTATATGAACTATTTTATATTACGTCAACCTATTCTACTGGAACAACAATATTGAAAAAAATAGCACGGTAACAGGAAAAAAATATAGTTTATTTCCACGATAGTATCTAAAAGGTCCACGGTTATAGGCCCACAATAAATTACTAAAAAAGTAAAATTCCAAGAATATTCTAAGAATATTCGAATCTTCTAATTTTAGTTACTAATTTTAGTAAAAAAAGTCTATATTTGAATTCAGGTCTCTTTTCTCTGCTCCCCGCTCTCGAAATCTCTGCTCACCGCTCTCCGCTCTCCGCTCTCCGCTCGCATACAAGTCTCGTCCCCAAGGCAGAGAATTCTTGGGTGAGTTTCAGACGTTGTGTGAGCAAGCGATGATTGATCATCGCACTACTTCGAGGGATCACCCCGAAGCAGATGGATTGGCGGAGCGCATGGTGCAAACCGTCAAGAGGGGGCTCCGGAAGTACAGCTTGAAAAAAGAACATCACCAGGATTGGGATTTAAAGCTACCATGGATAGCAATGTGCTATCGATTCAGCAAACAGGCATCCTTGGCGTCTTTTTCACCTTACTATCTATTGTTTGGAAGGCACCCGGTTTTACCGAAGGCCATTCAAGCAGATGCTGACACCGTGTTGGCTAACATGGACAATCCAGACACGCGGGCTCAAGTGTGTGAGCAACGTGCAGAGTTGTTCAAAAGGGTGATGCCTATGGCATTGGAGAACCTCTCCATTGCTCAACATCGGGATACGTTGCGCTATGCTACAATACGGGGAGGTGGTTATCGACCGCAGGTGCGGCGTTTCGCACTTGGAGACTATGTGTATTTGCAGCAAGCAGCGCCCACCACCTTGGATGTGACAGTAGGAAGGATAATCTTGAGAGTTCGTGAGGTGAAGGACTCAGGAGTGTTAGTGTTGGAGGGTCGTGATGGCAAGAAGTGGAAGGATCATACACATAATTGTGCACCTTGCCACTTGCCACACATTGATGTGACAATACACCCTGGTCTCTCTCACATCTCTGCTAGATTACGTTGTCGGTTGTGTGGTAGTGCCAAAAGGACAGCCACTATGGTTATTTGTGACTTATGTTCTACGGGGTGGCATTTAGAATGTTTAACTCCACCTCTGTTGGAGGTACTAGTGGATCAATGGTCTTGTCCGGAGTGTTTAGCACGTTTAGGGGCTCAGTGGACAAAGTCTAGCATTAAAAATATGTTAGAGGCGATTAACGATGGGGCTCTACTTGCACCCGGCCTACCCCTTTGTTTGTTAAGACTTTTAGCATCTTTTCATCTGGACTACAGTGGTTCTTTGGTTTTGAGAGGTTTTCATTCACGGTTATCATTCAGTTTACATGTAAACTGTGTGGTTCGCCGGTGTGAAAGGGGCTTCAGCACGGGCGAAGGGGGCGAGTAAAGGGCTACTTGGAGACCGCTTACTACTTCTTGGTGTACGAGGTCATGGATCATTTATTTCTTTTTTCCAAGTCTGGATTGCTGAAAGTGTGTAAGTGTGCATTGTATTATTGTTTTACAGAGGTAACGGTGGTGGTTATGTCACCGTTACTCTCGAGTTGTCTCTGACTGTGCATTCTCACCTGATTGGCACGATGTTATCTTGGCACGATGTTATCTTGGCACGATGCGGTCGTGCACGACAGCTGTGAGGTTCGACGCGTTGGAGGGTTTGTGGAGGTTGATTTACGCGTTGTAAACCAGCTAGGAAGTTAAACGGCCCAAGGAAACCCTAGATGCTAGCTTTAGTTGTTAATTAGAGTTAGTATTAGTGTTCTTTGACTTTTAGGGCCTTGGTGGTGTCTTTCGACACCTCATTTGGGACTTGGAGTCCAAATGACCTCCACGTGTAGTGTGGGGAGACTCATCTTTCTCAAGTTGAGTCTCCCACGTGATGGAGTGAGAGAGTGCGTGCGTGCGTGCACTTCTTAAACTTCATTGTTATTATGCGACTATTCTTTAAGAATGGCATTGGCTTGACTATGTGTAGTTTATGAGTATTTTCTACTTGTTTATTAGTAAAGGGGTACTTGGAGACCGCTTACTACTTCTTGGTGTACGAGGTCATGGGTCATTTATTTCTTTTTCCCAAGTCTGGATTGCTGAAAGTGTGTAAGTGTGCATTGTATTATTGTTTTACAGAGGTAACGGTGGTGGTTATGTCACCGTTACTCTCGAGTTGTCTCTGACTGTGCATTCTCACCTGATTGGCACGATGTTATCTTGGCACGATGCGGTTGTGCACGACACGTTTGTTACCGGTGGAGTCAAGTTGTCCAAAATGGACTTATTCTCGGATGTGCCTTATATTATAACAATCACAAATTACCACAAACTCCAGTCCGGCCCGGAAACACAAGTCTACCGGTCAACTGGTGGACAACTCCGGAACACTTTGCTAGAATATGTGGATATAGGTGTCTCACATATCTAGCCACATACTAAGAACACAATGTCGCATAAAATCATCACAAGGAGAGGACTTGGGAGACAAAGACTTAGAAAGAGGTTTTCTCGATTGACCGGGAAGACGGGAAAAAGATAGAAAATATAGGCAAGACCTGAAAAGAATAAGAGGATGGAGAAAACTTAAAATAAAGACTTGCCACAAGGCTAGGACAATAAAAAACAATTAATATGACAGTAACGTAGACTCACATGTATACTAAGTCACAATATGATCTAGATAGAGTCCACCGGGGGACTTTTTCTCTAGACCGGGGAGGATATTAATGGGGGTCACTCCGGTAGAAAAGAGAGAGAAAGACTTACAAACAAGAAATTTGCACAAACAAGAGAAATCTGACATGGGCAAGAATCACCTTTGTTTTCCAACTTCTTGTTGCACTCGCAACCTCCTTTCTTTGTCTCTTTTATCTTCTCGCCTTGGCCACAAACGTCCTCCACCACCAGACCCTAGGTTGTGCGCACTTCTTCGTCCAAAACCCTAGTTGCACCATCTCCTCTTCAAAACCACCTCTTATTCTTCTTCAAAAACCTTGTTGCACCTCCTCTTCTTCTTCTTTTTCAAAAACCCCAATTCTTAAACAAACAAATAGAGAGGGAGGGAGAAACTATGAGAGAGAGAGAACTACAGAGGAAGATAGAGGAGAAAATTTGACGGGGGGCAGACTTTAGAGAGAGAGGAAGAGAGGAGAGTCCTTGGAAGAGAAGAAAGAAGTCTGGAGGGGGGGCCAAATTTGGGGGAGGTCAGCTGTTGAGAGGGGTCGGCTACTGTCGTAGTACGCGTTGGCAAGTATTCACATCTTAACACAAAGATACCCTTAAGGTAATCGTTCCCACAGAGAGTCACCGAGAACTACAACGACTAACAACAAACCATGATCTGTACAATGTCAACTATACAATATATACATCAAAAGAAAGGAGAGGAAGGTTTAGATTACAAGGGTGGGCGTTAATTACACAAACCTCCCACCCCAAGTACGTTACATGGCCCGGATTACACATGGCCCGGATTGTGCATGGCCCGGATCGTACATGGCCCGGATTGTGCATGGCCCGGATCGTACATGGCCCGTATTATACATGGACTTTATAACTATATACATTATAGACATCCGGATACTTGCGTATCTGGAGAGTGTTTTACCACCATGAACGACGGTTCACGGACTCAAACAAGTTCTAGTAAACGTTACTTCTTTCTCACAGCTTCTCCAATCACTCCTACTCACTAACTTGGGATGGTTGTGGTGTCACTGGGTTCCCCCCGTAAGAGGGGATAAGGTTTGGGCCTTAAGGACTAACACTTACTCTGGTGGCACGTACGTGGTGTACCCACCTTTAGAGCGGTTAGACCTTCCTTCACCTCAGAATCAGCTTAAGGAGTAGTACGTCGTGGGATCGCCTAGCTATTAGCCCCGGGTACCCGATTCCCACTCCTTTTCTTCAGGGAACAAAGTCCTCCTCCTATTACTCCGATGGTCACCTCGCAAAGGGGTTAGTTGGATCTCCTTTCTTCTCTCAAGATAATCCGAGCTGTTAGAGTCGGTCTGGACTTACTGCCCTTAGGTCAAACCAGTCTACTCCGTCCTCGACACGAAGGGTTGATGGTGTGTAGTGCTCCTATGGATCAACCTATCCGACCAAAGGTTGATGCGTCGGGGGTCTAGAATATACCTTCACAATCGATGACATACTGCCGCCGACCGGTCACACAAGACATATCAAGACTCCTTCCACACCCGTCACTCCCCCCTCGTCCTCCCCTAACCACTTCTAATCTCACCTGTTATTCCCCTCCACCACGGCTAATCTACTTGAGGGAACAAGGAAACAATCACAAGGGGTCAGAGTTAGAGTCACGCCCAACTAACCATCTCACCTGTTATTCCCCTCCACCACGACTAATCTACTTGAGGGAACAAGGAAACAATGACTCGACGGTTAGTATGGACTTGAGGAGTGGACTACTTGAGATGGTACTCACAGTCATATAGAATCCGAGCTCTCCAACCGTCGAAGGTTTTCTGAGAGCGTAGGTTTAGAATTGAACTGAAAGCAAGTACACACGTCAAGCAGTGAAGAGAGAGGCCACGAGACTCCTCTCTTATGCTGCGAAGGACTCACACAAGAGTCCAAACTCAAACGATACCTTCTAACTAAAAACGGTGACCATAACTACTCTTGGCGGCGGTGCTGCCACTACACACGACGTGCACCATCAGAGGTCACTTATTACACAAAACCCAAGGCAAAACCAAGTCAAAACCAAAGTCAACCGGGGGCCAAATCCCGGACTGAACAGTGACCTACGAACCAAGATCCTGACCTACTTCCGGGCTAGATCCTCGAGTCTCTTCCGTTCCTCCCTCCTCTTGCGCTTCTTGGAACTCCGGCTTGAAGTCGGGGTGGGCGCGGCTGCTGCAAGTGCCACCAATGGTGCGAACACATCGGTGGAAGGCGTGGGTTGGCCAAGCGTCGCCCTCAACGAGGTTTCCCTCGAAGGCAAGGAGGAATCCGGGTCATCCGGGGTGATTGACACGGTAGTCACGCCCGGATGTGGCCCGGATCGTGTCAGAGGGGCCGATGCCTGACTCAGGGTGCCCATGATGATATCCTGGCCGGATATCTGTCCTGGAGTGTACAAGTAAGAGGAACTCTCACTTGCGGTCCTCCCAATGTGAAGCCCACTCTGCAAAGGGACCACAATCGGCGTAGTGTGCGGGGAATCACTGATTGGCAGCTGGCGCAGATGTACGGGAAGGGGTGGCTCCATTGCAACCCCCGGGCGTTCCTTCCAACCGCTATGCATCGGTGTGGGGACCTCCGAAGGGAATGGTCCTACCGGGACCCTAGAGCTCACGAGTGGAGGAGGCAGATCCGGGCTGTCAAGGTCCACCACTTCTTTCTCCTTCCGTGGGCCGTGATCGCCAAGGTGACGCTCCTCCGGATGGGTCTCCGAACCCGAGTCTTCATCCTTGCCGGAACTGTCGGAGTCTTCCACAAACTTGGGTAGAATATGAGTGAGATTACTCACCAATAACCGCATGTTGGCATAAGCCGCCTCAACCTTCACCGTTTGCTCCATCACGAAGGCAATCACCCGCTTGCTGGAAATGTGGTCATCCCTCTCCAATCGAGCATCGAACATCTTGGCTTTAAGTACCACATCTGCGGGGAAACGTAATGCTTCGTCTACTTGCTGTAACGCTGACGCCGAGGCATTGGCTTGGAGAAGAGCCGCCTTGCAACTTTTCTCTGCCTCCAACGCTCGACTCCTTACCTTTGTCACCTCGAGCGTCAGTCGGTTAACCTTCTGCTCCATAAGGCGAAGATCGCCAGCTCCTCCGACCTTCTCTTTGATCGCAGCGATCAACCCTTCACGTGGAGGGTTACCCACCAAGCTGCTCGCTTGTCCCAAGGTCCTATCCGCGTCTTCCACATATACGCGAATGGCCTCGAGTAGCTCGGAGGCCGGGTAAGACTTGCCTCCAAGTTGTGCTGGTCCGGTGGCTGCGCGGGTGCGGGTGGAGGGGGCTCCTCCCTGTCTTGGTCTCTGGCGCTTGGGAGGTGGTACAACCTCCTCTCCTGACTGGGATGAGCTGCTTCCTCCCTCGGACCCCGGTTCGGGTTCTGACTCTGTCCCTTCGAACTTCTTCATCATTAGTTGCGTCCCATATGCCATATCCTCCTCCGGAGTTGTCTCCTTGAAATGGTGATACATGTGGATCAGAAACGGGCAGAGGGGTGCACGCTTGACATTGTGAATGCTCTTGGCCAACCGAATCACCACATCCTTCACAATGATGGCCCAATTCACCACCCTCTCCCCAAGGTAGGAACCATACACGGTGTTAGCGAGAGTAACCGTCACTCGGGTCGGTTTCTCGGGGTGCAAGATTGGTACAAGAAATGCGAAGACCCGTCGGGCGGGGGGGTCCGTGCAATCTTGTACCGCATACCCATTCTTGGCGTCCTTGGTGCCGAACCTCCCCTTGGCATACTCCTCCTTCTTCGTACTTGTCCATCCCGCCCCTTGTCGTGGAAAGCCGTACACTGCCACCTCCCCATGGTCCACCTATTCGGGCAAGCCCGGATGCTATCTCCATCGGGTTCTGGCAAGGGATCCTACCTCATCTCCTGCACAGTAGATTCCACCCAAAAGCTCCAACAGAAATCCATTAGGGAGAGACAGCCCATGCGAAGGAGATCTTCTTTGAGCTCGGTGAGCTCCAAAGAATCCTTCGGAATGACCGGACAAATCTCCTTCTTCCCCGATGGTACCAGATTGGAGGCCATTTGATGTTGAGGGTCTTGAGTCGTGAAAACCGGGTTGGGGCTTGCTCTTCACGTCCTACTGCTCGTGCTCCCTTCCCACCGTAGGTGCCTTTGAATATGGTTGGCCCGGACTTCTTATACTGCGGTAGGGCTCCTTACCCAGCTGCTGGTATCCGTGTACTTGGTTGGCCTGGAGCCTCCTTACCTGGTGCTTCTCCTCTCGTTCAGACTGGTGCTCCTGGAGCCTCGAGTATGAGTCCGTTGGTGGGAGCCTCGCTTACAGACCTTACAACTTCTGGCCCGGAGCATCACTCACAACTTCCCGACTGCTGGCCCGGAGCCTAACTCATAAACTCACTTATAAACTGTTGGCCCGGGGTTCTTCGTGGCTGTGGTGGTCCTCTTCTTGTTGTTCGTGTCCGTTGCTGCCCTTCGCATGCTGGCTTCGGACCCCTCTCGTAGGCTGCTCTCCACTCTTCGTGAAGGCTGGCCCGGAGCTCTTTGTGGCTGCTGCTCTCAACTCCTCGTGAAGGCTGGCCCGGACTCCTCGTGTATGCTGCTCCCAACTCCTCGTGAAGGCCGGCCCGGAGTCCCTTGTGAAGGCTGCTCTCAACTCCGCGTGAATGCTGGCCCGGACTCCTCGTGTATGCTGCTCCCAACTCCTCGTGAAGGCTGGCCCGGAGTCCCTTGTGAAGGCTGCTCTCAACTCCGCGTGAATGCTGGCCCGGACTCCTCGTGTATGCTGCTCCCAACTCCTCGTGAAGGCTGGCCCGGAGTCCCTTGTGAAGGCTTCTCTCAACTCCGCGTGAATGCTGGCCCGGACTCCTCGTGTATGCTGCTCCCAACTCCTCGTGAAGGCTGGCCCGGAGTATCACTCATAAACTGCTGACCGGAGCCTTGCTCACGACTTAACGACTGCTGGCCCGGAGTCTCTTGTGAAGGCTGCTATCAACTCCGCGTGAATGCTGGCCCGGAGTATCACTCATAAACTGCTGACCGGAGCCTTGCTCACGACTTAACGACTGCTGGTCCGGAGTCTCACTCACCTTACTTATAAACTGCTGGCCCGGGGTTCTTCGTGGCTGTGGTGATCCTCTTCTTGCTGTTCGTGTCCGTTGCTGCCCTTCGCATGCTGGCTTCGGACCCCTCTCGTAGGCTGCTCTCCACTCTTCGTGAAGGCTGGCCCGGAGCTCTTCGTCCTGTGATGATCTTCTTCGTCTACTAGCTGTGTTGATCCTCCTCGTGGAGATGGTCTTTATGCCTGGTGGCCCGCGTCTTAGGAACCTTCCTGGTCCTATCCAGTCCCGCTTCTCCCCACCTTCCGGGCCAGCTTCGGACTCCTTCCTTCTTCCGGGCCAGATTCGGGCTCCTTCCTTCTTCCGGGCCAGATTCGGGCTCCTTCCTTCTTCCGGGCCAGATTCGGGCTCCTTCCTTCTTCCGGGCCAGATTCGGCTCCTTCCTTCTTTCGGGCCAGATTCGGGCTGGTGCGGGTTGGCCCGGATGATGGCCTTCCTTGCCTCTTGGTCCTTTTGCGGGGTTGGAACCCGAGGGACTGTGTTTAGGCTAGAGTCTAAGTCATAGCTCTAGGTCCCTCCTTGCTACTATTAAGGCTTTTGTAAAAGCCCCGTATTTCTCCTATCCTAATCTTACTTAAAGATTAATCCTGGTTGGGAATAACCTTCTAGCCTAGCTACCTTTCCTAATTTTAATACCTATATGTACCTAACCAAAAAAAAAAAAAAAATTTGTGGTACGACAGCTACTCCTACCCGGGCTGCTACGTGGGTGATACCCGGGTATCCGGGTATCGGCTCATATCCGGATTGATATCCGGGCTAGTTCATATTTGGGTTGATATCCGGATATGTTTTTTTTATAATTTTTTTTTTTTTGTATTTTCTTTTCCACCTTCAACTAACTACTAATTCTTTCAAACAAGAATTAGTGTCTAGAAAAGAGGAAGGAACTAAACTACTTCTAACTACCTCCTTAGTTTAACTAGTTAGTTTAATTTAAGTGGTGATTTTTGGCTTACATCTCGGGATCTCATCCGGGACTCTTTTGAAATTGTTTTCTAAGGCTTGCACTAGTGATTTTAAGACCCGATTTTATCACCACTATAAATCTAATTAATACTTAAGCATTTCCCTACTTTCACTATCTGCTATCTAATCTAATTCCACACAACACTAACTACTTTTTTAATTAATTAAAACTAAAAACCCTATTTTTTGGTAGGGACAATGAAGTGGGAGTTTTAGACTCCCAAACTTGCCATAAGTAGGTTCTTACTTGTCCAAATAACGTCCTACAAATCTTGCCTATTATGAGAGACACCAATCTCAAGCAATTGGAGATCATTGTTGTCAAGCACGCCAATTTTTATGCATCCACAGAAGCAAAAATTGTCTCTCCATCGATACTTCCAATTAACCAATGTCGATGTTGTTGGCCATGTTGCATACCCAATTCTTGAGGATGTTGGCAAACATTCTACATCTCCATTCATCTAATTGGTGAAGCACCATTCAGGTAGGCTAATTGCCGCTCAATTTCATTAATGGAGGTCCGCCTCTACAATAAAGGCAATGATTTGGAGGTGCTCAATGTTGCCTTTCTCCGGACAGGCTGCATTCTAGGTCTTGAGGTTATCTCCTCCACTATCCACGCCTTGGAGCATTGTTACGTTGAACTCAATTCCGGCTTGCACATGTCCGGACTTTGATTCAATATAGCTGAAGGCAAACCAAGTCGGCTAGTCATGGATTGTTTGCAAGCATGTATACTTCATCTACAGGATCATGTACAAGCTCGACGAGCTGGAGGACATGTTTGTCCCTGCCCCAAGACTCAAATTCAACAAACTGATATCCATTGCCGAAGCAATTCTATTGAAGAAGTTTCCTTGAAACTTTATAGGCAGATAAGAACAGGGGCCGTTGCTATAATACTTAGCATTATACAAGAGGCCAATATTGTTGTGTTTAGTTTTTGCCGCATATCATGTTTGCATATTTTTCTTTAATCATATATCTATAGATTCAATGTTCATGCCAATTGACAAATGTGACATTGTATATATATCTTCCGTTTCATTTGTTTCAACTTTCACAAGTCTACTTCAATTTATCATCCGACGGAGTCATCCATAGACAAAAGGATTATCATTTGCATCTGTAAAAAAGGGAAATTTGGAACATGTTCCACGGTGATAGGACCCCTTATTTTCCAAATTTTATAGTTTATCATTGATATTCCAATGATTCACAGTTCATTTACATTCATTAGAAGGGTGAATGAGTAAAATGTTCCACGGTAATAGGTCCATATTTTTTCCAAACTTAGATAGTCAAAATTAGAAATTATAGTTTTTTAATTTCAAATTTAGAAAAAAAAATGTTTTTTTTAGGTTTGCTAATTTTAGGTCTTTATTTTTGCTCACCGCTCACTACAAACGCTCTCCAATTGCTCACACAATCTCGTCGTTGACATGCTATCGTTCAGCTTGACGTCAAGTGGAATGTAAGAGGCAAACCCTAACTTGAATATTGCCACCTCTCTCTCTCTTCAAAAGCTAAAGTATGTTATTTGTTTCATATTGACGGGTCTATGGCAATTCTAACACAGTGAGGGAGAAATTCTTAGAGCCGATAATAACAAAAGGCCTCATCACTTTGCGGTTTCCGACCAATCAATTGATTGATGGCAACAAGCCCAAATTGGAAGATGTCAAGAGAGAGTACTGAGATGATATTCTTATTCTTCTTCTTCTTCTACATCTTCTTCTACATCTTCTTCTTCTTCACCTAGGGCATGTACTCAGAATCTCTTACATTAAGCATGATAATTAATTCTTGAGTAACGCAAAACACTACGCACATCTCTACCACTAAGTTTTGTAGTGTGACTTCCACCACAAGGTTTCCGCTTGTAACTTCCACCTTCTTTAAAAAAACTCCCCAACCTCTAAACTGTTCTAACAAAAACACCGAAAGTGGCTCCAATTTGAACTTGAGTACTCCCTCCCTCACTCATACCTATAATACGTCCATAAATTTCATCTGAAATCGCCATCTAAAATATATTGGACTTTCTTTTACTAGGCTAACAAAACCTTCAACTCTTATTAACAACACTAACAATTTCATACAAAATCAATCACTCAACAAGAGTCACTCAATCACATCACTCAGTCCATTTGGCATAAGCAAATATACATCACTCAACAGCCATAAGGAGGTATTAGGAGGTACTACCACATACACACCACTCAATAGGCATAAGCATGCATTACTAAATTATCTATATTGGCAGGCACAAACAGTGGGCATAACCACATACACATCACTCAATAGGAATAAGCAAGCATGGCTAAAATACTCATGCAACACATCACTCCATGCCTCACACATAACACACACTTTCTCTGTGCTCTCACCATTACTCCAACATTCAATGATGACAAATCACACACAACATTCCCTTAAGTTTACACAATAGTGCTCAATTGATACTTAGGGGAAACTTTGTCATGTGTGCATAATGCAAGTGGTTTCTTCTTGGAGTGACAACTCCACACTTCAACATTTGGATGTTATTGATTTTTTTTAAGATGCATTTTTGATTTGGCATTGTGTCACATGGATAAGTTCAATGAGGAAGCATGAGGTGTCAAAGATATTTCAACAATTTCACCATGTCCTTATATTGGTTATTGTAGTTACACACTTTGGTAGACTTGGAATAAGAATTTCTGTGTATATCTTTTGGCCTTGGAATTATTCACACATATTATCAACATAAAAATGATCTTGTGACAAAATTTTCACGTTGAAATAACAAATTTTTAGCCCTAGGGAGGCTGCTAAAGTTGGAAGTTATGAAAGGATTTTCTCCATTGTTTCTCACAACTACACCTGTTGATTGATTTGAAATATTATTTTTTGGTGGTCTTTTGGACTTGAATATTTTTACACGTGTAATTAACATAAATATTTTTTGACTCCAAAAATTCCATGGGAATTTTATTTTTCTTCAGTCCTTGGGAGGGTGTCAAAGTTGGAAGCTATGAAACTTTTCTTGTAGCTACCCCTTGTTGGTAAATCTTGAGTATCTTTTTTGGTTCAAATTTCTTGGCCTTGAAATTTGGTACAATCTTCTCAACACTTAGGTGTTTTTGAGTCTAAAATTTCATGGTCAAATAACAACTTTTTAGGCCTCGGGAGGTTGTAAAAGTTGGCAGGAGTGTGGACAGTATCCCTTGAATTGCACAAGGCGCCAATTTGGGTGTCACCCCACTGTACTAAGTTGGGACATGGCATCGGCCGGGGCATACAATTTGAGTGTGGATGTTGATGACTTCGTAGCACTAGATTGGAGAATGCGGGGCGCATGAGTTGTGTGGTGAGTAAGGGGGCAAGAGATCGAGTACGATGTAGGGGATTCTGACGGTGCATTAAGGGAGGGCCTAGGGACTTTGGCAAGATGCATGTTGAAGATGACGTAAGGGGGGTGTTACAAAGATTTGAGTTTGGCAAAGCGGATGGACGTTATGGAAATTGATTGGAGGGCATGTGCGCGGGGCGGAGATCCGGACGGATTGTTGAGGGCAAAAGAGGAGTTGGAGCACGAGGAACATTATTTCTTGGGAGGGGTCCAAGGCGCAAGGGGGACGAGTTGGCCTTCAATGCGTATCTACATCCTTCCAACATTAGACAAATTATGATATCAACTTCGCACAGATTTCTGAGTCTCCTGAAGATGAAGACTGCGTTGCACTTACTGAGCTATTGGTGTCTATTTTGGACGATATTGTTGTTGGCATTCTTTATGTTGTTTGTGTTCATTACAAGCGCGCTTGTGACATTCAATGATGTCCACAAACGTACGTCTCTAGATAGGAATATGTAGCTTCTAACTTCATGCGTCCAAGATTGGTATTGGTGTGGATAGGCTATGTGGGAGCGCAGAGATTTGTAAGCTATTGTTTCCAAAACGGTGAAAGTTCTAGGTTTACCACAGTTTCTGCACTCTTCATGGCTTCTTGGAGAATCACATCAAAATGACAAAATAATGTACAATGTTATTTACAACAAAGCGCTATAATAATTGCATTCCTTTATTAATTTGAGTTTTTGATGATTCTCTAATTTGTTTGACAAGTTTTACGTCAGGATGAAATGTGCTTGCCTCATCGGAGACAACAAAATGTACCTACACTTGTATCGTGTATTATCATATATGTAGTAAATTTATATTATTATACATGATCAAATATTATGAGTTTGTAATTATATATATTCTATATTTAGTAATTATTTTCAAATGAAGTAATCAAAGAACAACATAAATCATGTACACAATAAATATATCCTTAACCCTTTAAGGGTGAAATGCCCCAAAATGAGCTTTTTACAGATTTGGTGAGATTATTATGGTGTCAATTTATAACATTCATTTTTGAATTTTTACTATAAATGGACATTTTTGAGGTCGGTAAATAGTGACGGCAAGTTTTTTATATATTTATATAATGAATATTACTGATTTTGTTCAATACACGCAATAATGTCAAACAAAATATAATTCAAAAAAAAAATCAATTTTTTTTTTATATAGAATACTAATATTGTTAATCATTAAATAAAACATTATATATTACAAACCATGACGTTTTAAATTAAAGATAAATTCGCTTTAAAAAAATCGAATGGAAATTTTAATTAAAGAATTATTCATATTTTTATTCGTTAAATTTTATTACGATATTGTATTGAAATCAACAAATAATAGTGTACATGAATCTCAATTAATTTCAATAGATTTATTGGATGTTTATATTAACTATAATTTTTTATACAATTAGTATTGACTACATCATTAAGATATTTGAAGAATCATAACTTCATTATTGAACATCTCAAACCCTAAACTACCAAGCCATTTTCAAACCAAAAACACTATCAATCTTTGCACTACAGAAGGTCTAAATTCATTACCACCATGTTAAGTTGTTAACCATGATCATATGGGTTCTTTGTGCATCAATTTTTAGAGGTAAACAAAGGGTGTAGCATATTCCAAAAAATTGTGCAAGGAGTGGTGGTTCAAAAATTGTCAATTCTAGTCATATTTTTTTGTGAACTTAATATGTTTTAGATTGAGAATCTGAATGGTCAATGTGAAGGTTTACACCACATAATGCCTGGGGAAAATAAGAAGTAAAAAATATGAAGATCTCTAAGTTTTATGTGGATTAATATGCTATTTTTACTAAAGACAAGAATTTTTTTTTGATAATATGAAAGGAAATAATAATATTTACTAGTATAGAAAATCTCACATTCAATAGTGTCCTAGGAAAAGTTTTTGGAGTTGCCCGACATGCCTGCTCGCCCCATTTGAACTTCAAAACCCTATAACTTTTTGATTGAATGTCAAATTTAGGAAGAATTGGACTCACACAAAGCTTTCAATAATGTCCATCTACAGTAGAACATTCAAAACATAATGCTATAAATTGACATAGTAGGAACTTGCATGAACCTTCAAGAGTTCCTCAAGAGGACTCTTGGTAGTATAAGGGTTAAAGAGTCATAAATTTTACCATTGTGTGTATCAATGAGATTTGTACCTATAGGCTCGAATTTCTTTAATGCACAAAATGACCTCAAATTACTAATACCAAGAGTAATTCATTATCTCCATTGATAAATTGTCTTTATCACTACACTAATAATATTATTTAGTGTGTATCCACACTATGATTTGGAAGGGCTATAGTTTTTACTTTTGATGAACATTTTTACCAAGAGCACAACTATCTATACTAATCAAAGAGGCATATCATTGTAGACATAGTTGGTAATTCTTCAAGAGTAAAAACTTATAGAATATATAAATCAACTACACTAAACATCGCATTTAAACACGCAATTAAGCAATTATGCACTTAGCCAAGTGCACTGGTTCCTGGTAGAAAGCCGCAAGTTATCTGCTCATAACTTTTAAAAAATCAAAATTTGGCAAAAATTTAGTATGTTTTTCGTCAATTTTTTTTGGGTGTTTGTCGTGTCATACATTGGCATCTTCATGTTAATATCAATAATATATTTTTTACATTCACTACCTTTTTTAAGAAAATATATGATTTCTAATCTAGTTTCCAAATCCTGCTACAAAATTATGATCATGTGCCCAAAGAGATTATAAATGTGTTATAGGATTTTAGAGTACTGCACTAGAAATACAATGTGTAAGAGATACAAAAATATATATGCAATTTCCTAAGACAGTGTAAAGTAGCTCACTGTAATTTATAATGCAAAAACATACATAATCAAGCAATTCCACACTATCACTGAGGAATTCTAAAATCAAACATATCATATGGACCATCCAATATATAAATATATACCACCCACCGAACGATAGACACATCTCAAACTACATTATACTAACGTACTTGCCACCTAAACTGCGTGCATACTCTACAATGGTATATAGCTCCAGGGCTCAGAGCTCATCTTCTGGCGGAACGACTCCCTCCACGTGTCCAATGGCGCTACCTACCATAGCGGGCAGCTCATGATCCTGCACTGGACGATCTCCCACATCTTCGATGCCAATGGACGCACACTCAACAAATCGGTAATTGCCAGGTACACCCTCCCGCGTATGCCTTACGCGATCATCATTGTAGAAAAAGCCATCTTCAGGATTGAAGGACATCTCTCGCTCTGACGATAAGGCCCCCTGAAATGCAATGATGTCCTCCGATACGCTAGATCTTGGAACGGAATGCAAACCTGGTCCAATATCACTCTAAGTACCTCCGAACGTCTCTTGTGTCTCCGATACTGGCTCTGATTGAGAAGGCATCAAAGGCTGTGGAATCCTCCTCTGCACCGAAAAAAATTCACAAGAATCGAATTCTACTTCCTCCATCTCCAGCCTACGACCATCAAATGTACGCCCCCCTCATGTCCCTGCCGCCAATCTAACATCTACTACACCGGTATCTTGCATCCTCTCTGTAGGTGTTGCAGATGTCTGCCCTGAAGTATCTCCCACCGCCCGTTGCGTTGATGGAATCCTGTCTCTTGGAGGAGACTGGTTCACTCCATCTTCATCGGCGTCTGAACCACTACGAGATGAGAAATCTTTAGTGGTACCTGAGCGTGGCAATCTCTCATTTAAACCACCTCCATCCTCATTGTCGTCTTCATTGCTCATTCCACCAACCGCCTCTTCAGTCCCAGGTACGATGTTGCAACCAGTACTTGTTCCACCAGTGTTGACCAACAGTTGTCCTTGAAAATTGTCGGACAACTCATTGTACAGAAATGAAACTATGTCTGTACAATCGTCAATGATGAAAACCTCAGATCCCTGGAAATCTCCTTCAAGGATCGTGGGAATGGCCGTAGATATGTTACACGCCACTAAACCCCGACCACGGGGCAAGTATGAGCCCACTAGTCTTGCCAGCTCTGATGGAGATCTCTCAAGTGAATCAACTTCAGAGGGTTGGCGTGCCTCACTCCAGTGATCCAAGAAAACAAGTGGAAGTGGAACGTCCCCAGAAACATAGTTCGGGCCAGGAGATGTACCCACAGGGTGTTGCATACAAATCACAACATCGCCAATCGGTTGTACCACTTGCTCTAGACGCCCATTCTCTGTAAAATCAAGAGCATAGGGATTAACCGAGTTCGGATCAAATGCCCAACATCCACGTCGCATAGTACATCCCTCTGGAAGCTTCACCTTCGTGAAAAATTCTTCGTTGGCATACACGGCCGCTGGTAACAAGAAGATGACGTTCCATCGTTCAATATTTGCCATCCATAATGTCAGTTGTGCAAAAGCTGCAGATAACTGGGCGTCTCCCCAATGACCATCTCCATGCCTCCCACCGCCACGTCGACAATCAATCACCCACAAACATGGTTTCCCCAACTCTATGTAGTCGGTGCGGAATAACCCTCTCCTACACCGAACCGGAAGAAGATTCTCTGTGTCGCTCTGGCCTGGCCTCTTGACTTCCATCTGCCATTCCCAATTAGCAGTAGCATGTCCTCCCACATCCACGGATAGTCCAATATATCCACGGCCCCCTGCTACAATGTCACCATAATGGAACCTGATGGAAGGGGGGATGAGGTAGCCTATGTCTTCCAGTTTAGACACCTTCCCCCGCACAGGAGCACTCCAAGCTTTTTTCGTGGTAGCATTCAAAAGCTTCCCAAACGTATCAAGTTGTGCGTTACTCCTCGGAAAATACTTTCCTACACGGATACGAAAGAACTCCTCCATGGAATCAGGTGTACTTTCCTTGTTCTCCACCATCAACCAACGGATGGAATTCATCACAGCTTCTCGTCTCGAATATCGGTCAACCAAACCGGCAATCGTACGAGGATGTGGATTCTTGTCTTTTACACCGTCGAAGTAATATGCTTGACGTGGTCTTACTCCATCCTCCCCCACCGGCTTCGCTGCAACAGACTTTGCCAACCGTAGATAATATGTATTCGGAACCCTACCTAACGGCCTCAACCAATTCTGGATCATCTCCTTCCTTGTTGGTCGTACGTCCACATTTGGATCCAGCTCTTTCTTCCTCGCCATGTCCTTCCACTTGTCATCTTCCTCCTTGCTGTAAAAGAGAATGCCATCTTCGTAGTCCTTGCATACTTGAATGATAGCTTCGAAGCAGTCATTGCTCGGATTCCATGCATGATTGGTCAGATCCTCCATGTTTTTGGCCAACC
The DNA here is from genome assembly GCA_963971425.1 of Bryoerythrophyllum caledonicum. Lineage (NCBI taxonomy): Eukaryota > Viridiplantae > Streptophyta > Bryopsida > Pottiales > Pottiaceae > Bryoerythrophyllum > Bryoerythrophyllum caledonicum. The sequence continues at coordinate 23,156,649 of OZ020518.1, forward strand.
TCTTCACCTTGACAACTCCATCCCCCTTGGGCAACTTATGCATTGCACTTGCCGCACTCACCAAAGCAACAGCCCTGCGTGCATCGTCCGCACGTAGTGTGCTATCAGGCCTCTCGTATAGATCCCAAATCTGACGGATCTTCCTCAAATCCTCCTCCATGGTAGAATATGAATGTCTCTGGAACTCCGCCACGTTGATCCGCGCAGACTTCTTGATGTAAAAGCGACGATCATCATACACCACAAAAGAGGCCTCCCGCCGCTCGAACGTGTCGAGGTACTCATTTAAAGGCATAGTACCATCTCTCCACTGCTGCTGTGCAAACTTACAAGCTGCTACTATATGTTGGCCATCCACCGGTTCCCAAATGATATGATCTTGAAGCCAAGAATACTGAGATCCCATGGCACCCTGTGCAGAAGCACTCTCGTGTGTAATGAACATGCGCTCAAACTCTCGTGCGGTTCCTACCAACGGAAATGGCAATTCCTGCTTCTCAACGACACCATCATTGGAGGTAGTATGCACGATGTATCTGATTGGTCGAAGTACCAATCTACTCACCCGAGTCGCGGCTTCTGGGTCTCTTAAGCGGTTAAATACTTCTCTGACCCTCTTCTGTGATAAAACCTAGTGGTTTGTTTCCGGATTCTCCACAGAGACAATGCGGTCTATGTGTGCCTTAAACACAAAATTCCCCCACACTGATCCTTTCACAATCTCCTCTGTTGTAGGCACTGGTGCTTTTAAATACATTGAAGTTGGAACATCCTGTGGTATCTCCGCATTGTCTTCAAAATCCTCTGGTACACTGTCTGATAGGTTGTGAATTGTTTCTTCCTCCGGCGCCATGGCTGACAAATAAGCTAAATCTCCCGGTGTAGATGTAGATGCCCTACGATGACCATCAGATGTCCTGAGCGCCGACCTAGAAACCCTGCCACTCGATCTTATACTTCTCCCAATCAACCTCCTCCCGCTTGGATCCAAACTTGAGGGGCCTTCTGTTGAACCAGAAGCTACATCACTCTCAACACGTCTTGGCCTCTTCGTAGGACGCCTTCTCGGTAACGGGGGATTGGATAATGTTTGTACCTCAGAAGTTGTGCTGGGGTGTTGGGCTCCACTTCCACTCCCTCCTTCCATTGGTCGCCAATCCAATTGCAATGGCTCAGCAAGAATTCGATACACTTCTGTTTCTTCTGGTTCAGCTGGTGGAGCTCGAGTTGTTGCACATGATGGGTCCCTCTCCCGTAATGCCTCATATCTAATATGTTCCTCCATAATCTTCTTAGCCTTTAGCACCATCTTCGGTGATAACGCTAAACAGGCTAAGACATTATTGTGTCTAGCAGTACGTACCGCAAGAGAGGTGTTCAACCAAAACGTCTGCAATGATTTGAGAAACTTCACCTCACCTGGATTTTGAAGAAGATTCAAAGGGACAGGTGCAAGAAGCAACTTCTTCGAAAGAGAAGTCTTCACCTTCGATTGACCTGGACCCACTGCGCAAGTTACGTAAACCATATCATCACGTCGAAGAGTTATTGCCTCGATTGTGCCAAAACTCTTCCCCAACGCCGATGTACGCTTCCCTAGCTCAAAAGGATAATCCGTCACCCACAAGAAGGCGCTCGACTCATCCACTTCCGCGATCCACCAGCCGTGGCTCTCCCACATTCTGTCAATTTTTGGTGGTGCCATAACGCTACGCTCAAAAAACCTATATATCAGTACAAAAAGATAGTCACTATTAGTATGGAATAAGAATTTTTGAACCTCCACTCATTGCACAATTTTATTGAATATGCTACACCCTTTGTCCACCTCTAAAAACTTTCGCGCTACACAAGATATAAATCCAATACCATCGTGTTAAGCATGTTGTTAGTTCTTTGGTTAAATAGCATACTAATCTAAGTCAATTATTTTCGCACATTGTCACACATTTTCAGCCACGGTACCAAAACATCTTCTACCTTTCCACATAAAACTTTGAGATCTTTGTATGATTCACTTTTGATTTTTCCTACGGCATTATGTGATGTTAAGCTTCTTATTGACCATTTGGATTCTCAATTAATACAATATAAAGGTCACAAAAAAATGTAACATGAATTGTGAATTATTGAACCTGCACTCATTGCACAATGTTTTTGAACATGCTATAGTCCTCCGCTACGTCCAAAAATTGGAGTGTAAGGAATAAACATCATGCTTAACATTATGAAAATTAATTGAGACCTTTTAAAGCTCAAAAATTGGACATCAACTGATGTCAAAGTCTGCTGATTTAGTAAATGCAGTGAAGAAAATGAACCCTTTCCTCTACTTCAAACACTATAATCTTTCAATCCGTGCGGTCAAAATTTATGAATTTTTTTGAGTATCTTACTTAATAAGTCATAATTGAGATCCTACGGTTTAAACTACAATTTGTTTTTTTTTATTTTTACTACTTTATTCATTGCACTAAAACGAGCAATTTTAACGAGTATGTCTTTAGAAATTCTTTCATACCCTGGTATCGGGTATCAATCAGGGTATTGAGTATCAACCAGTGTATCAAATATCAACCAAGGTAATGGGTATGAGTCAGTGTATTGGGTATCAACCAAGACATTGTTGTTGAAGTAGTATTGGATATCAATCAAGACATTGTTGTTCAAGTGGTATTGGGTATCAACCACTGTACTGGGTATCAGCCAAGACAGTAGCAGGGTATTGATCAAACCCGAGTATCAGCACCGGTTATCAACAGGGTTTAGGGTTTGCTAGTCTTACATGGGGTGTGCGCGCGCACACCCCTGCCGGCACACCCCTGCGGCCGTGAAGGAGAGGGTCCGTGTGAGAGCTCCGATTTGATTTAGGGTGAGAGGAGATAGGGTTTTACGTGAGGGAGAGAGAGGCTATGTGGGCTGTGTGAGAAGGGAGGGTTTTCCCTGTGAGGAGGTGAGGATTTTCTGTGAGGGAGGTTTTTTTTTTAGTCCAGCAGGGAGAGGAGGGTTTTCGGTGCGGGAGGGTTTTCGGTGATGGATCGGTGAGGGTCTCGGAGGGAGGATCTGGGAGGGACAGGAGGGAGGGTCTCGGAGGGAGAGGAGGGAGGGTCTCGGAGAGAGAGGAAGGAGGGTCTGGGAGGGAGGAAGGAGGGTTTGCGAGGGAGACGAGGGAGGGTCAGCGAGAGAGAGGAGGGAGGGTCAGCGAGAGGAGGGTGGGTCGGGGAGTGAGAGGGGGGTCGGGAGATTTACCACGGTGTGTCAAATGTGCAGTGTTGGTGGCGAAGCGAGAGCGACGACCTGTGGGTGGAGAGTGCTTGCCGAAGACACGCGCAGACAGCCTTCTCAAGCGCGCAGCCAACCTCCTCACGCGCGCAGACGCGCAGAGCCAACCTCCTCACACGCGCAGCCAACCTCTTCACGCGCGCAGACACGCGCAGCCTGCCTCCTAACGCGCGCAGCCAGCCTCCTCATGCGCGCAGACACGCGTAGACAGCCTCCACCAGCACACAGACAGGCTCCAGCAGCGCGCAGACAACCTCCAGCAGCGCAGAGAGCCTCACGAGCGTAGACAGTCTCACGCGCGCTCACACCCTCCAGCAGCCTTGTGCGCGTCGAGTTCTCCAACAGTAGCCTGCGAGCCTTATGCGACATGTGCGCATTCGAGCCTTGTGCGACGTGAGGGTTCTCCAACAACGTTGTTGATGCCGTCGAGCTATTGGAGGGTGTGCGCGTGCACACCCATGGTCGGTCTCCTGATTAGGGTCGGCGGTTTAGGGTATTCGGTCGGCGGCTAGGGTTACAGGTTCGGCGGCTAGTCAGTACGCTGGAATGAAGCAATCAAGGTGGAGTCCTTGGCAGCAGACCCCACTCGAGCAAGTTTTGTTGCCCTTGCGAGTGTCCCTTCTGAAGAAGATGAACCCTCTTCCCTCCTCTTTTGTTGCTTATATTCGTAGACAAAAAACTTCAGCTCATCAACAGATTAATTAGAAGTCTCTTATCAACAGAGTTATCAGAAGCAGAAGTCTATTATTCACACTTCAGGTGACTTTATAAATAACTCTAGCATGTGAAGATGTTCTATGGACTTGTGCTGAATGCTAGCAAATGCTCTGGAATGCGCAGGTGCGATGAACGCTGTTGTAGCATTGTTCGGGAGTTTGTGGTGTTTGATCCTTACCTCCAGTGCTTGCGTTTGTAGGCCCTCCAATCTAGGGTCGCATTTCTAGTAATCTTGTTGAGTTGTAACTGCGAGATAAGTTCCATTTTTCCTTGCATATGCAGTACTGTACTGGAGTGAATTGCTTCCACAGGTCTCGAGAGTACCATATTACATTAAGGTAAGCGCCCCCCCAAACTAAAAACTAAAAAAAAAAACCAACAGGTTAAGGAATGTGGATATATGTTAGTTTTGGACTTGGTTGCTTGCTTACAAAATCTTAGAGGTAAGCTAAGGTGACCCAAAATCGTTCTCATAACCCCTAAAGTCGAAATCGACTTGAATGTGGTCGATCCAACTCTGGTCAGGCTCTCGGGTACTAAATTTAGATCGTATAAAGTTCAACTTCTGGAAGGTTGTAGAGTTTTCCCATACCTTTAAAATGACACCATTCATGCTTCAAAATTCCTCGTACTTTAGGAGATATTCACGGTCGAAGTTTGAAAACACTGTTGGGGCATGCTGAAATCTGCCCAAAACTGCGGTAAATGCTCATTTATTCTCAAAATCTGCCCAAAATCAATTAGATCGCAGTAACTTCAAAAATTCACCAGAAATTGAGATTTTACTTTTTTTCGAATTTTGTTTTTCGTACATGTAAAAGAGGTAGTAAAGCATGATCTCACCGTTTGGATTTTCAATCAGATAATTTTTTACATGCCTTTTTAATTGTTGAAAATGGGCATTTGTATTTGTATTTCAGCATACCTCCATGTGAAAAATTAAGCATTTCTTTAGGTTTTATAGGTCCTATGAGGGTAAAAATTATATGGACATATTCCTTACTCACATAGGAACAAGAATTTGAAGAGCCTCATGTCAAATTTCCTATCAAAAATGGTTTTTTTGGCCCCCAAAACATTAGTTTTCCATTCTACAACAAGGTAAAAATCTTTTTTTTCAACTTTGAACATTACGATCTCAGAAATGGTGAGGAATTTGAATCTAAGATTCGGTATGTATGTACATGTACTAAGTACTAGATCTTACGGTTACATACTCGAAAATTTGTCAAAAGTTAAAATTTTTCACCTTACATTGAAAGAGGGCAGTTTTGAGGGGTTTTGGCACTTTTGAGAGCTTTCGACTTTAGGGGTTAACCCCTAAAGGACCACGGCCTATTTTGCTCTAAAACTAGTCCAAAACTGCCACTGTCAAAAAGATATATGAATCACATTTTCATGTGAATTTTTAATTTTCATCCATAAGATCTTAAAATAGACTTCCATATAAACATGCCATCAAATTTTGGTTGCAATCCACCGCACGGATTGATAGATTTTAGTGTTTAAAGTCAAAACAATGGTTCATTTTTATCCCTGCGTTGAGTAGATCAGCTGACTTTGACTTCATTTTGTATCAAATTTTTGCATTGTACAGTACAGTACAAGGCCTAAATCTTTTTCCATTGTCTTAAGCATGATGTTATTTCCCAACACAACAATTTTTAGAGGTAAAAAAGGGGTGTAGCATATTCTAAACAAGTGTGCAAGGAGTGGAGGTTCAAAAATTGCCATTTCACATTTTATTTTTTTGTGAACTACGTATGTATTAAAATGATAATCCAAACGGTCAATAAGAAGGTATTCACCACATGTTGTTGTTGAAAAAATAAAAAGCGAAAAATATGAAGATCTCTAGGTTTTATGTAGAAAAGATGAAGTTTTTTTCCCCGTTGCCCGACAATGTGTGAAAATGTTTGACTTGGAATAAAATGCCTTTTTACACTAAAGACAAGATTTTATTTTGAAATTTTTTAAATAAGGAAATATTCTTTATATGTGTGAAAAATCTCAATGTCAATAGAAACTGTTGTAAAAAATTTTGGAGGTGCCCGAAGTCCCACTTTTGGCTTTAAGTGGTACTAACTTTCAAACCACAGATCCAAAGATATATAAATAAATATCTCCACGAAGCTCTTATTAGATCCTATCTTGAAAGAAAAAATCAATTAAAAAGGATTTTTATTCAAATTATAGGTATTTGCCCAAAATCCAAAATGACCCCGGGGGGACGTTTGGTCCTTTAGGGGTTAAGTCAAATGGGGACCAAAACCACATTGTATGTCAAAAGGGACTATGCAATTGATACAAAATTTATAAGCGAGAAAACCACGTGCGTTCTGAACTATGCTTTAGAATATGTGGCACTTGTTTTGAATATGCTACACCCCTTATCTACCTCTAGAAATTGGTGTATTCGGAACTAACATCATGCTCAACACGATGGTTTAAAAGATTTAGAGCTTCTGTAGTGCAAAATTTTTATACCAAGTGAAGTCAAGTCTGTTGATTCACTCTACGCAGGGAACAAAATCAACCATTTTCTTGACTTTAGACAATAGAATCCTTCAATCCGTGTGGTCAAAGTGTATGAATTTTTCTGAGTATGTTACTTTGTAAGTTTTGATGGAGATCCTACGGTCAAAAGGATAAATATAGGGTTTAACTTCCTACATTACCCATTACACTATAATCAATAATTTTGAAGTGTTTTTTGGTGTTAAATGGTCACGGGCTTTTAGGGCTAAAGGAACATATTCACAGAGTTTCTTAGAATTGACCGCACGGATTGAAAATTTATAGTTTTTATAGTAGACAACATTGGTTCATTTTTCCCCTAGATTGAGTCGATTACTGGAATTTCAATCTACTTGGTTACAAAAGTTTGTGTTACATAGGGTCTAGATTCATTACCATTATGTCAAGAATGATAATAGTTCTTGTACACCAATGTTTAAGGATGGAGAAGAGGTGTAGCATATTCAAAGACACTTTGCAAGAAGTTGACGCTCTACAAATGTTAAATTTTTTCATTTCAAAGAATTTTATCAGACGGTTCAATATCATCATTATAAAATGAACATTAAATATGTGATCAGAAACATATCTTCTTTCAGATGGATGGTGCTTTAGAGGCTAACAATTTGTACATGTATTTTGACTAATGTGCAACCATAATGTTTTTTTTTCAATAGTGATAATGGAGAGCTGTACAATTCAGACTCCTTTGATACGGCCACACATCCAAAGGGATAATATGGTTTCCAACAGCTCTGTGGGGGCCCGATTAGTACGAGCAGCACGTGCAAGGCAAATTCAACAAAGATCTGTTGAGGTCATGACATCTGAATTGGGAAGGGCAGTAGAATTGCTTTCTGAAAGAGGAGATGTGGTGGGCTTAGCAAATAGGGAGCATGCATTCAAAAGCGGCATGGAATTGAATGGATCGAAGTTGTTCCCGTTCGAGGTGGCGGTGCGTATCACTAGGGTAGATGATGCATTGCATTGGACCGGAGAGATTGTAGGAGAACGCCTTGGCATGTGTGTGGGCTTGATCATTCGTTGGCATCGATCTTTGCTACGTGTAGTGGCTGTAGAACCTAATATCACAGGTGTCCATGGTGACATTGGATCACAGATAGTGCCTGCAGAAGTGATGGCCCAAGAATTTGATTTTCCTGAGTTCATCAACACACCAGGATCCACCCAGAGGTCTCGACGCAGTAGTCATGCTTCAAATGCCATAGATGAAAATTCGCCGTTTTCCCAATCTACTCCCTCAAATATCCAAGATTTGCCCCATGTAGATGGATTTGCTTGTGTTAGACCAGCACGTCGTCCATATTCTATGCAAAATAGGAGAAGGAAAGATTCAAGGGAGCCATCATTGACAGAAGCTGCACCATCTAAGGTATCCCTTAGAAGCGTGCAAATTGCAATGGCACAAGGAGGATGCAAACGCAATTGTTTGAGGGACGTTCCAGCGAGGTATCTATTGGACATGCGATATAATGCATGGGGTAGTGAGTTTTCAGTTCGAAGTACGTGGATGAGACAGATGCTGGTTTCTTTTTACACAAGGACGGAAGGAACTCGTCCAGACATATTTGTAACAAAGTTAGATGGGAAAGAAGTTTACAATTCTTGCTACGCTCTTGGGGTTGGATATTCACAGAGGCGTTTTAAGCAATTGAAGAAGGACTGTCTAATATATGGAAGAGTGACATCGATTCACGGCAATACCCTTTCAAATCCGATAAGAGAGAGTACCAGAATGTCTGCAGCAAACGCTTGCTTTAAATCGTTTGTCGATGAAGCTGGTTGTCCTCAACCTCATCGTTGTATTCGCCGTAAGAGTGACAACGAAGTGGTGCCTCTCATTCTCCTTCCTATGAATACAGCCAAATTTGATGTATTCAATTACGTGAACGAGGAGGTCAAGAGAATTTGTAATGGAGAAACAATTTCTATGAGTTCGTTCCGGAGGATGTGGCGCATCAAGTACCCCCACGTTCAGGTACCTCCATTCTCGAGATTTTCAAAGTGTTATCATTGTTGGGAGTATAAATGTGCCATGGAGGGAACCACCAATGCGGATGCAAGGATAAAGATAAAGGAGTTGTTTATGTTGCATCTGCGCAACCAGATGGAAGAACGTAGGCATTATTGGATATTCAAGAGGTCGTGTTATATTAGCCCTGAGTTGTACATGTGCATCATAGTGGATGGCATGGACCAAAATACGACCATGGTACCGAGGATGCGTCAGACTGTGAAGAACATTGAACACCGGTTTGTGAAGACCCATCTGTGTGGTGCTCTTGTACATGGGATTGGTTTATATTGCGACGTGTGGTTTGGGGCTCACCACAAACACGATAGCAACCAAGTCGTGAGTACATTGTTGTATGTGATTGGAGATGTGCTGCGGAGGAGGGGCTTTTTGCCACCAACACTGTGAATTCAGGCCGACAACTGCACGCGAGAGAACAAAAACATTTACATGTTTGCTCTATGTGCTACATTGGTGGGATTGGGGTTTTTTCAGGAGGTGGAACTATCTTTTCTTATAGTGGGCCATACACACGAAGATATTGATCAACGTTTTAGTTGTATATCAAATACGTTGAAGAGGTCGGACGTGGACTCGTTGAAGGAAATGATTACTCTTATAGAACGAGGAACATCTCCTACGGAAGCATTTGTTAGCGCCCGGCTGCTAGAGAATGTATGGGATTGGAAATTGTTCATAACTCCTCACTTACTGACAGGTCAGGATTCATTGGTGGGCATAACATTTCCGCACCACATGCGATTCTATATGGACAATCGAGAAGGGACTCGTGAGGTTCGAGTATAGCACAAGCATTATTGCAAGAATCCATGGGGACTTGAGGCAGGGACGAAAACTTTGAGGTCGTTGCCAAATAGGGATGAACGACCATCGTTTGCGGAAGTATTTGCAGCGGACGAACGGGAGTTGAAGGCGTTGGATGACTTCATTGCATATAAACAAAGGTGCATTCAAAGGTTGCAGCATGAGGACAAGAATCGTGAGGCAAAAGTAGAGGCTGAAAGATTGAAACTCTATTTAGCTCAATTTCCACACAAAGATCGTAGCAATGAGCATCGTACCTCACCGTTTTGGCCTTCAGAGTTCTCCAACGCTGGACCTACAGGGAGCGCATCTTTGGATGTAATGGATGGTGGAAGTGAAGAAAATCGCGAGGTAAATGTCGTAGAGCAGGTAGTGGCCATGCTTTCAAATGCCGAGTCTCGAGGATACTTTGGTCCCCGTAGAGGAAGACCCTCTAATCAAGCAGTGCGTAGGGCACAACAAACAGAGCGCAACTATGTTGAGGAACGCGCCGAAGAAGGAGCAATGTATGAAGGTAATCACGACCCATTTCCACCATTTAATCTACAATCTGATATCCGTTGTGGACAGTTTGTAGCCTTGAGTGTTGATCGAGCTGAGATAGAAGGCGGTGTACCATTCTATGTGGGAAAAGTGATTGAGGAAGGAAAAAACCGATGGAGACTTAAGATTAAGGTTTGTTGGTATTGGCCCATCATCCAAAGGGGGGTTGCTGATGGACATGGGTCTTCTGCACAACGGTATGCAAATTGCATGGATTCATTCTGGGAGCCATCTGGGGAGAGCCATAGTTGGGTAGAGAAAGATGCATGCATTTTTTCATGGGTAGACACACCGGAAAGAACCATGTCCGGGGCCAGTGGGTGCAGAAAGCGCAATGTATTTGGAGTGCAGGTTGAAAGTAGGATTCGCATTCTTCAATCGGCAAAGGCTCACATCCTACAATATATTGCAATGCAAACCGAAGCTATCGATGACGACCGTTTGCAAGCAGCCCTAAATTTTGTGGAGTAGATAGTGTGCCTTTATGAGAGTATACTAGTTGTGTATGGTAATTGATATATAGTGTTTGTGTAAGAGTAGTATATTCTAAGGGTGATGTAAGACGTTATGTCATTAATCCTATAGAGTAAAGGTAATTTTACTATTGGTGCTAAGTCCATTTGTAGAAGAATCTATATTTAGTTTCCACCATTGTATGCATTATATACTATGTTGAATATCTTTTAATCAACTGCCAACCCTTGCATAAACTATGTTTTCCTGTGATTACGCCTGTTTGTATTCTACAATCCTTCAAATCTATCTTTGAAATATTGTGAAACTATATTAAATATATATTTATCTAATATTAACGAGGGGCCACCACAAATTAGTTGAAAATGCCAAAAAATTGCTTCCAATATTAACAACCATGATTGTACGTAATATTGTTGTAGAAGCTCAATTTTATTTCTTTGGAAATCATTTTTTTTCTTTGATTTTTTTTTTTTTTGCAATTTTGCCACTTTTGTTTGCAATGGCCGCCATTGTACCCAAGTGCACTTTTATATGGCCAAGTGCATAATTGCTTAATTGTGTGTTTTTAGTGTAGTCACGCAAATAGTGTAATTACCCTACTACACTATTTGCGAACTTGTTCACAACTAGTGTTAGTGGCCAACATCATTAATGATGCCTCAACCAACCGCCTACTAGCCATCAAGTATTTAATCTCTATGTTGACTTTTCTTGTTTTCCACCTCTCCCTACCCCCAATCATTCGCCTACCGGCCGTCATGCCTTAATTCTCTTCATTGAAATCCTACCTATAATTCCATCTCTTTCTTGAACGAGCTCTCTCACCTTGTTTGTTCACGGAAAGTTGGGAATTTCTGGTTTCGGGTTGCTAGAATTTGGGATAGGAGTTCTTGGGCTTACTGGAATTTTGGGGTTTGACGTTCAAGAACAAATCTATTTTTGACTTCTTACACGGGCGGGGGGGGCTTATACCTCGACTTGTGGGGGAGTTGGCCGTAGATATGGCAAACCTTATGGGATAATTCCTCCGGTGGAAGATGATCCAGTTGACCTCGTGGCTTTTGAAGTCCTCCGGCTGCGAGCTGCAATTCCGTGCGGGCTGCCCTACGATTCCGTGCGAGATACCCTCTTGAAGTCCATGCGAGCTGCATGAAGTCCGTGCGAGCTGCGTGAAGTCTTGAAGTCCTCCAGATGCGAGCTGAAGTCCTCTAGTCCTCCAACTGAAGTCCTGCGATTCCGAGCGGGCTGCCTGCGGTTTTCTCCGGGCTGTCCTACGGCTTATCTCTACGAAGCCGGAAGTCCACCTACACGGGGGGGGTCGGTTTTGGGGCAGCAGATCCAAACCTTATGGGTTTAAACACTGCCACGACACCACGAATCCACTCACCAAGTCCACGGGCAACAACGGCCCTACCAACAATACCAACGACCCACGCGTGACCTCGGACCGCGCTCACCATGGACCAAAGTGATGACGCCACTACACAACCGCCTCCAGGTATGAAATTCATCCACGAAGTTCATCCATTTCCAGAAGTTGAGTAGAAATCACAGATGTAACTCCCGTTTTCCATCTACGTAGGGACGGAATCATCAACTCCTATTCCACATCGTCGAGCAGTTTAGCAGGTTGCCACCATCTAAACAAGACGGACCGTCGTGGCGTGGATGGAGGACGACGCGATCCATGGCACTTATGGATTCACCACCCACGCCATCACAGCATTTCCGAAGCATTTCCACGGCCAACATCGAACCAACCTCGTCCGCGCTAGCCGTTGGTGAAGCCTACGCGACAACATCCTTCCTACAGAAAACAGCTTGCACCACCAAGCCGCCCAGATCACGTGTAGCACCATGGGCATCCGAAAGCGGATTCTCACCAAAACTATCGCAGGACGAGGGCCCCGTCGTTCGCTTTAGGTACAATGGCTATATCCAAAGCTGCTGCAATCATTTGAAGTGTACTGCACCTCCGGGGTAAAATTCTCTTCCGCCATCCTTATAGAACTGGTCCTTTCTATTCTTTTATCGATGGATTCACCTTACAACTCCCAATCAACCGACCCTAAGAACAATGTTCTTTTAACAAAGAAAATAACAAACGTATGGATTTCCCATTTTATGGATGCCTATAGTATAGTATTATTGTCACAAAGAGGCCGTCTAACTTGTAGTCCGGAAAAAGAGGCACGTATTGAAATGAATACGGCTTTCCATTTAGACATTTTACACCGTGGATTTTTTTCGGGCAAATTTGATGAAAATTTGATGAAAATTTGATGAAAATTTGATGAAAATTTGATGAAAATTTGATGGAAAATTTGATGGAAAATTTGGACAAAACTCACTTTTCCATTAATGTTGACAATGGTAAAACCCTTGGCTTTCGTGGAGATACTTCGTGAAGTACGCGGATGTTGTTGCCGGCGGAGAGGCAATGACCATAGTGGTTAGGATTTCCGGGGGCCTTAGAGCAATCATAGAGGCACCGATGTTGATATTCTCTAAAACAGTAATTACCTAATTAGAGGTTTGGACGACTCTATTCCGGGTGTTAGTTACCGTACGGGGCCCAAAGGATGGATGGACCAACAGTTGTTTCCACAATATTTTGAGGAAGCTAGGCCTTACCAACCGGACATTCACAACCGTATAAAATACGTGTGGGTGGACAATTGTACGGCCCACAATGTAACCCCTCGGTTGGCGGCCGTTTTAGCGGTCAAGAGAACCGTTTTAAGATACTTACCTCCTTGTGCGACTCACCTTTGCCAACCCACCAACATATTTATTATTTCAAAAATTAAAGACGCATGGACAAAGCGTTGGGAGGCAAAAAAAACCGACTTTATCCAAGCAAGTGCATGGCAAAATACTCCACGTGGTGACGGTCAATGGTCCGGGATGCTTCAAAATCCGGGTAAACAATTTTTTCTTCAATTAGCAGCAAATGCCGTGGATGATGTAAACCGCATGGCTGATTCTCAACATATTTCATATGCCCGAAAGGCCATGATTAGATGCGGTTCATCATTAGGTTTAGATGGCACTTGGACTATTGAGCAACTATTTCCCCACCTTCGGGAAATTATTGCAAAATATTGTCCTTACTTTGAAGGACCAAATTTGCCTATGGCAAATTAATGTATGAGTTCATTTTTATATGAATTTGCAATTTTACTTTCATTTTCCTTACAAATTTTTTTATCCCTATTTTATTCAATATATTGCATGTCTTATGATTTTAGTCTTTTTATACAAATATTCCTTCTTTTTGCCACTTTGTTGAATTTACATCACCAAACTCTGGAAATGCCCATAACTTACTCATATTTTCTTCAAATTAAACATATGATATATTTTTTGAAATCTACAGAAAATGTAGATGTCAAAAACATCTCATGATTGTAATTCCGATCCTTTTTGAGTGACTTATGTTCCTTTGAATAGTGCTGATTTTATTCACTGCGGCAAGATTTTTCATACACTAATTGTGCTCAAGTAAAAAAAAAACCACCCAGTTTTACTGCAATTCACATATAGTGTAATGTTTCACATTTAGTGTAATGTTGTGTCGTTACATTAATTGTGATTCTTCCTTTTAGAGTAAGAGTTCGTATTTAGTGTAGACAACACTAAATGCGATGTTTAGTGTAGTGTAGGTACGGTAAATGAATTTTTTAGTATATCTTTTTTTATTATTCTTTATCCAATTTGGTTTCATTTTTTCTTGATTCTAATTTTACTTGCTATGATTTGTCTCACCTATATATAATGTTCTTCAAGTCCATAAAATAATCTAGGATATTAGGCTAGTAACGTGACAAGGTATCGCACTATATTAAGAAACCATTGCTTTTGAACCTCATCTTTAAAAAGACAATTGTAAAGGTAAAATTTATGACGACAAGTCTCAAATTTAAAGTAACATAACATCCTTGAAAGTAGTATAAATTTACAATTGTATACAAAATTGATCAATTTTTTCATGCAAAGGATATATTTTCGTTTGCACATGTTTGTGTTTCCTTTAAATTGTTTTTTAAAATTTCTAATGTAATGGGATATGATTTCTCTACATATAGGCATTTTGAATGATATTCTAATTGTAGTTGAAGAGAAAATTCTTCAAGCTTGCAAGAATGGGCTGCAACAAAAACACCATGCCAAACGCATAGTTGTTAAACATGAAGCAAACAATGCAATAGATTGAAGTGGCAAGCAAAACGTCCACTTAACAATTAGCGGGTGGGTTTGGAAAACAATTGTCGTACTTATGCTACATGTTGCACGATGCGCCGCTGTTTGAGAAAATAATCATCAAATCCAGGATTTGCCGTTGGCGCGTTGTGTGGTTAATGGTGTGGCTGGCAGTATTTGACTTGTACTTCAGGAAATAAACAACTATTATAGCGCATATCGCGTATTGCATTGGTTGGAAGAGCACATCATCGGAAGAGGTTCAATACAAGCCAATTTACTTTTCACTATATATATTAATCAAAGAAAATTAAACTTTTACAACTAACGGCGTATCCTAAGCCGTTGTTGTCCTTGCTGCATGGAGACAAAAAAGGCAAAGAGCTACCGAGAATCCATGTGAGTGTGTATCAATGTTGTAGTAATCACATCTATGGTAGCAAATTTTGATCAGTGCTTTGCACGAGGCTGAAACAAGACCTTCCAATTTCATAGTGCGTTGTATAAAAACATGGACAACATTTTTGTTAGGAGAAGGGAGAATTGGAAGTTTGTGCAATTGTTTACTGCGGATGATCACGCCACTCTAAATGGTAAAGTGAGTTCTTTTAAAAGTTTGGACCACAATACAATGGAGTACTTTTACAAGTTTGGACCATGTTATAGGAACACAATCCTTGTGTCTTACCTTTTCAAAGAATTTCTCAATGATTAACTGAACAACCAACAATGGACCGAGAGCTCGGTTTGTTGGCTTTGCGATTGCAAAATTGATGAAGGTACAATATGCCCACAACAAACAAGGTTGGTCCAATAATGGTCTCCGACGTCAATGATAGGCCCTACGTCAGACTAAGATATTGTTGTTAACCCCTAAAGCATCAACTCAACAGTTTTGGTATAATTTAGGGTCCGGTCAGGCTCCCTATGAGTCAAATTTTACCGGATGTGGCTGTAACTTTGGCACAGCATGGGAAATTGTCATATCTTCCTAACAAGACCAAATTTTACATTCATCGGGCCCGTAGTTAAGAAATAATTCGTGTTTAAAGATCAAAATTCAATTCAGGGCAGCTGGGGCAGGTTTGTGGCCAATGGGAGTGGTGTACCAAATCTGTGACAGTCTACAGTGACTTCCAAATGATCCTTTCTGAAATCGTTTCACAATTTTTTTTTAAAACTTGATTTTGAAAAATCCAACCGTAGGATCTTGTTTAGAGCCATCCAATTAGTATACGTACCGAGTTTTGTAAATTTTGACCGTACGGATCTTGAGATATATTCAGTCAAAGTTCCAAGTTTTATAAAAACTTTCAGGCAGATCAACAGTGATTGGGTCACCTTCGTCACCCATTTTTCCTTCACCATTTTCTCCTCCTAAACCACAGTATATGCTGTAAAATTCATATCTATTTTGGATTTATTTATTTTTTGGATTTCTTTCCTCTACAATTTCTTTTCCATACAAATGCATGTATACACCGTTCGGATTTCAAAAAATAGATGATCTTCTTAGGCATTTGTAGTGTGGAAAAAGAGCCAGTGTATATGCATTTCATTTGACTCCCGTCACTGGAAATGTGGTTTTCCAATGCTTCTGTGTGTTGTATTGTCTTCAATTTTTTTGAGCATACTCCCAACTCACTTTAGAATCCAAAACTGAAGAGCCTCCAACCACACGATCTCAAAAAATTGGCTGTTTCACTCTCCGAAGGGTGGCTGTCCCTGCCGGGCAGTACCAAAAAAAACTTTTCTCTCAAGTTCAAACCTTATGATCTTCCAAACGGTGAGGAGTTACAATCTAAAATTCTGTGTACACATACATGTACAAGTTAGGTACTAGATCCTACGGTTAGATTCTTTAAAATACGTTCGAATTTGCATAATTCTACCTTGAACTAAAACAGGGCAGAATTGAGGCAGAATTTGGGATTTTATGGCCAAAAACTTTAGGGGTTAAGGAAGTGAATGGGCCTTTTCATTGGATCTCAACACTATAATTTTGTACATTTGCTACTACATTATGTGCTTATCTTTTTTGAAATGGTTCTCAATTGAATAATCTCTAAACATCCAATTGGAAAGCTTTGAATCGGAAGGCTAGGAGTTTGCGGAAGTGGATCCAAATGTTCTTAGCAATAGAGGCCAGGATGGATCAAGGTGTGACGTTGATGCAATTTTTGCGCAAATGCTTCACCACCATAATCTAAGCAACGATATACTCTATTCTTGTCGTTTCTACAACACTATATAGTGAATGCATGGATGTGAGTTAAACAAAACCGGTTGGAGTTCTTCAAAGATAATCAGAAGGACTTGCAATGCAAACATTTCAACGGAATGATAGATGCTCTAAATGCTAGCAACCATGAGTCATACAAATTGGCCAGAGTTTCATCAAGCCATCATTTTTTCCAGGAGACAAGCGTCAAGTGAACTAACATTAGCATCAAATGAATTAACCCTATCAAAACACCATGGCCATTGTCCACACGTTTGGACAACCATACCTTTTTGTGACATTCTCATGTAACCCTAAATGACATGGGATAGCAGCTGAATCAAAACCCGAGCAAACAACACGAGACTAACTAAATTTAGTTGCGCTTGTATTTAGTTTAAAATGCCAAAAGCCGATGAAATTGCAGGGAGTTTTGTTAGGTATATAAAGTAAATATTGGGTAAACAAAGTAAAAACAATGAGTATACAAAGTAAATATTATGGACATACAAAGTAAATAGAAGGTTTAAAAATACGAGCATAAAACGGGTACATTTTATTTCTGCATTCAGATACGTTTACGGGGTCAAGGGAAATTCTACTTACTTTTTTTTAACATTAAAATGGGGTAGTTTGGATCCACATGGCAATTTCCTAAATGAATTTCATCAATAAGTACAACTTGTATATTTATTTTTAGCACAGACACTGAACTGCCACAACCTGTCACACGGCTGAAAGTAGGTGAGTTGAATTGGATCTGAAGCAGAACTTGAAGAGCACAAGACCATCTTGAAATTACCGGACATCGGAAACCGAGAGCGAGGAAGTGTAAAGCACAAGCAAGCGGAGTTGCGTCGACAGTACAAAAGCATCCCCGCTCCACCAACAACCCTGGCTGGCAGTCTGCGAATGTCCTTCCACGGCTCCGTTACGCCGGTCGCTTCAATTACCCCCAAGCACCACCTCCTCGGCTCCCACCCATTTCCGGGGCCGACCCCTTCCACCAACCTCCCTGTCTCGCCCTGTCTGGTGTCGGTTTTACACGCCCCTGCGCTCAGCAAACGTGCCTCTCACTCCTCGCCTGCCTGCCTGCCTGCCTGCCTGCCTCCTGCCTGCGCCAGATCGCAACCAGGCAAGAACGCCGTCGCCCCGCGTGAGCGTTGTAGGGTTGCGGTCCAAGATCGAAATGGTCGTCGTGTGCCGGGCGCTTCTTCTCTTCTTCTTTTTCTGCTGATCCTTCTTTGCGTGCGGTGAGTGAGCCCAGCGGCGACGCTCGCGCGTGTGATCTGGTCGACATGGGTTTGGAATTCAAGCCCTACTTTGCGTGGGAGGAAGACGACGATCGCGAGTGCCATGTCGCCAAGGAGAAGCACGTGGTGGAGAGCGACGACGGCGAGGGGCTGAGCGGAGAGGCGGAGGGCGACGACGCGAGCAGGGCCGACGACGGACCGCCGGCGGCGGTGGCGGGCGTGGGGCTGGTGTTCGTGCACGCGGACGGAACCCCGGCGGTGCCCGGCGCGCCCGTGGTGGCCAGCGGGCGGGAATTGGCGCCGGCGCTGGCGGCCATGAACGCTGAGGCGCGCCAGTACGCCGTGCTGGTGGCGTCGGAGGAGGAAAATGTGAACGAGTACAAGAGCTTTTTCTCGATTGTGCTGGATTACCCGCAGTTTCTAGGGCAGGGCGAGAGCAAGCACAGCGCGGTCCGTCAGGCCTGCCGCTTGCTGCATTACGCACTGGGGTCCATGGTGCTCAAGAACGAGACTATCCCGGCGCCCTCTGAAGGAGCGGAATTGGAGGTGAGGGTTACTCAACGTTGCATTGATGAGGGTTTCGGCAAGGTGGGAGAGAGTTGCTGCTTTTTAGGTTTAGGCGGGAGTTTCTGTGTAAATGATGTCTGGAGACGAGAATCGTGTCCTTTCTTTTTCGATACTGCTCTCTTACTGCGAACCCCGTGGACGCAGCTCGAAGTTTCCGTCGGTCGAAATAATCTCTTAGCCCTTTTTGGTCCTTGGTTGTGAATTCGACGTTTTGAGGATTTCGTGATCAGGGTTGGGAGCCTTTGCAGCAATCGAGTGCCGGTGTTTGAGGAGAGTTGATATTCTCGTCGCTTAAGAAAAGTATAGATGAGGCCCCGAGTCAATCATGGGTTGGACGCAGTTGGCCAGGCAATAACGGTGAATTGCCGTGTTATTGAGCAGTGCACATGAACACGGCACCTTGGATATGTTTTTGTGTCCCTAGGATTTGACGGAAGTTTAGAGAAGTCCAAACTCTTATGAAGTTACTTTTCCATGTGCTGGATCAGTCAGGGTTTTTCAAGCTTATCACGAACCCAGGGATCTGCTGCATCATTCGTTTTCGATACACGATCTAACCAGTAACGGCCAATAGTTCTCGAATCATGTTTCAACCGAGTTGAGAAGTGCACAATGAACTTTGCGCTTGATGTCTCTTCTTGGTTGGATAAGTCATCATTAATTTCCTTTGATATCGTGGTAGTGTCTGCATGTTATTTTACATCTGTGCTGGGAATGACATCAGGGAAAGAAGGCGACAATGGAACGGGAGTGGCTGGTGGTGAAGCTGGAAAACTTCTCCACAGAGCTCCTGCCTCTCCAATTTCAGCCCGGCATAGACTACCTGGCGCGTCCACCTGAAAGTGGTATGTGCATGCTCTTGAAACACTGCAAACAAATCAGCACAACTGGAACAGTAATTGAATAGTTAGAATCTGAATGAGTTGTATAAGTAGGGGTCATAATATCCTCTATGTTTCTTGAAAAAGTACCAAATGAAAAGTCCGTGGACGGCTATGTCCAACAAATCCACATCAACGAATTGATAGTTTGTTTAGTTCTGCATTTGCTTTAGCATGAGCGTAGGAGAGGTACTGCATCTTTTAAGGTGCAGTTTGAGAATCTTATGAATTTTGCGAATTGTCATGTAATCTCATGCATGTGCACTGGCAGATGGCGAAGATGAGAGTGACCATGAAGAAGAAGAGTTATTTGAGCTGGAGAGTAGAGTGAGCACGCCGTAGGTATTACCTGCTGAGAGTACGACGGGAGTGTGTTGAGAAAGGGAGGTGACAAGGCGTGGGCAGGAGTGTATCAAAGTTTTGAAGCTATGAGGATCCATGTAGATAGGTCTACTATTCTTGTGTCCACTTATTGTGGCCGAGTATGCAAGATGAAAGACTGACAGTGACTGTACAGCAATGTTGATTGATACACATTTAGTGTGAACAACTTAAATTCTCCTCTTTAAGACGTTGGCTGAGAGATCCTCATGAATCAGGAATGTAATTGCTGGGAGGAGTTTGCGCTGGAGCAATCGGTTTGGTTGTTGTACCAAGAGATTTGAGCTTGTTGCGGCAAACCCAACTTGCCAATTTCTTGGAAACCACCTCCTCTGCATATCTCATCTTTGTATAGGTAACCATCAGTTATGGTAATATGAATCATGATATAATGATGCTCTAATGACGATGAACTGCCAGTATTATGATGGTTCTGTGGTATTTTTGCGATGAACTTTCAATCTGTATTCTTTCAATTTGTGTGAAATTTTTGGTAGTAACAATCAACTATTTTATTTATTTGTGAAGTGAGGCTAAATTCCCAAGAGGTTTGATCTTCTTATCATTTTATATATCTGAAATCGGCCCTATTTTATCATTTTATGTAACTGAAACCAGTCCTGACAGAACTAATGAGGAAAACAAAGGTCATGGTGTAACATGACCTCTCTTTGAATCCTTTCTTCTTGAAGGCAGCTTAAACTCGTTTTTTGAATTTAGAGAACACTAATGTCTTCTAATGTCTTCTAGTTCAAAGTCCACTATATTCACCACCAAAGCTCCAGAGTTTTTCTAACTTAAGAAATTATAGTACCAAAATCAAAGATAAAGAATCTTATTGAAACATTGGGTCACTTCACAAATAACTTGATTGATTGAAGAAAATTCAAAAAAATCTAGATTACACTCATCCCTCCCATAAGTTATACCTCTCCTAAGTTATAATGCCACTAATTTATTACCTTGGGTAAATATAACGTCAACTAAGTTCAAAATTGATAGGTGATGTTGTTTTATATTGAGATGTGCCCATGAGCATAAATTGATATGCCAGAAAGCGCCATGGACATGCCATGTGACTAGTACATGACCAGTGTACTAAGAACTAAATTGATAGGTGATGTTGTTTTATGACCATAAATTGAGTGACCAGTGTTGATGCTTCTAAGAATCAAATCACAAAATTGATAGGTGATGTTGTTTTATGTTGAGATGTGCCCATGAGCATAAATTGAGTGACCATAAGAATCAAATCACAAAATTGATAGGTGATGTTGTTTTATGTTGAGATGTGCCCATGAGCATAAATTGATTGACCATAAGAATCAAATCACAAAATTGATAGGTGATGTTGTTCTATGTTGAGATGTGCCCATGAGCATAAATTGAGTGACCAGTGCTGATGCTCCTAAGAATAAAATCACAGAATTGATAGGTGATGCTTCTAAGAATCAAATCACAAAATTGATAGGTGATGTTGTTTTATGTTGAGATGTGCCCATGAGCATAAATTGATATGCCAGAAAGCGCCATGGACATGCCATGTGACTAGTACATGACCAGTGTACTAAGAACTAAATTGATAGGTGATGTTGTTTTATGACCATAAATTGAGTGACCAGTGTTGATGCTTCTAAGAATCAAATCACAAAATTGATAGGTGATGTTGTTTTATGTTGAGATGTGCCCATGAGCATAAATTGAGTGACCATAAGAATCAAATCACAAAATTGATAGGTGATGTTGTTTTATGTTGAGATGTGCCCATGAGCATAAATTGATTGACCATAAGAATCAAATCACAAAATTGATAGGTGATGTTGTTCTATGTTGAGATGTGCCCATGAGCATAAATTGAGTGACCAGTGCTGATGCTCCTAAGAATAAAATCACAGAATTGATAGGTGATGCTTCTAAGAATCAAATCACAAAATTGATAGGTGATGTTGTTTTATGTTGAGATGTGCCCATGAGCATAAATTGATATGCCAGAAAGCGCCATGGACATGCCATGTGACTAGTACATGACCAGTGTACTAAGAACTAAATTGATAGGTGATGTTGTTTTATGACCATAAATTGAGTGACCAGTGTTGATGCTTCTAAGAATCAAATCACAAAATTGATAGGTGATGTTGTTTTATGTTGAGATGTGCCCATGAGCATAAATGGACATGCCAGAAAGCGCCATGGACATGCCAGAAAGCTGACGCTAAATGTTTGTCTCATTAAGTTGATTTAGTAAAGAACCCGGCAAGGTGGCGCATTAGTTGTAGCCCTATGATGTGGCGTTTGATGCTAGGCCAGTCTTAGGAAATGACATTGTGTAGATGGAGATGAGATTGTGTTGAAGTTACCAAGTCCTCTACTAAAGCTACCACTAACTTTTGACCTCTACTAAGTTCTTACCACCTCCATCCACCGGCACTAGACTTGGCTATAACTTATGAAAGGGGATGAGTGTATGTATATAATCCATTTCACTTGATTAACTTGTTTCACAGAAACAATTGATAGTGCTCTATTTTTGAATGATAGGAGTATTAGAACATAAATGAGGATTTCCTTATTGACCGTGGTCAAGCGTTGCACCAAACCTCCACCTTGAGTGAGTCCATTTTTCTGGCCATGTCCGTTTTAGGATTCTAGAGGCTTTTTTAGAAAAAAAATTGGCCAAATTTGGGACCTGCGGCCTCAAATTACCCCCTTGGATCCCCTACAATCAAATAGGGCCCCCTCCAACATAAAAATAGGGGCCGGTTTTGTCCCTACCATCCCCCACCCTACCAAGCCTGAGGCTTGGTGCAACGCTTGACCGGGTATTTAGGCAAATCCCATAAATGAGGATGCATTGGGGTTGTTGGATTACCATTCTACAATCAATCAAGGAGCTTGATGTTGCTTGTATTGTAAACTTCCTCTGAGGTTCTTTGTCACCAAGTGGATTGCGTGGCTTGCCAGAAAAATGAAAAAAAGTGATGACAAAAGGGACATTAAAAAATGTGTGACTACTGATAAACAAGCCTATTCGACATTCATCATGGCAACCACAAGTTTTCCTTTTAATAATCTTTGTATGTGCTTTCAACATCCACTGGTGTCTCCAACAAGCAATAGTATTCATAATTATTTTTCTTTTCTCAGTATAATCTCCACCCCATTAGTATATTATAGTTATTTAGAGTTCTCAAACTCTTATACTCTTCGATGCGATATGAAGGAGTTGTCACCAATTATGTCAAACTTCTTTTTGTTTGATGATAATTATTGGAATCTTTCTTTCTAGACTTAAGAAACTATCTACTTTGGTATTTTATTATCATTAGCTACACTAAACATCGCATTAAGTGTAGTCACACAAATAGTGTAATTACCCTACTACACTATTTGCGAACAAGTTCTTAATTAGTGTTAGCTGCGGCAAGCTTTTTCATACACTATTAGTGATTTTATTCACTGTGGCAAGTTTTTTCATACACTAATTGTACACAAGTTTTTAAAAAAAAACACCCATTTTTACTGCCATTCACATATAGTGTAATGTTTCACATTTAGTGTAATGTTGTGTCGTTACACTAATTGTAATTCTTACATTTAGTGCAAGGGTTCGTATTTAGTGTAGACGACACTAAATGCGATGTTTAGTGTAGTGCAAAGACATGTTGTTCCCTACGGACCAAATGCAATCCCCCGTGACTTAATTGCAAAGCCACTAACTTAGTGAATTTATTAAAAAGAAATGCAATTACCAAAATGCTTTGTTCTAAACACATTGCGCATTGTTATGTCAGCTCAATGGGATGCTCTTTCCAAAAACATCAAAACATTTATAGGAGCTATAGTAAACAAAAATGCAACATACAATTGTCCATGCGAGAAAACATCATTGATCAAGTAGATATCAACTTTGAAAAGCGTTTGTCCTTGTGACTTATTGATAGTCATGGCACACACTACGTGGATCGAAATCTACTTACGGCATATTGGAAAAGGACATCTAATATTATCATGAACAAAAAGAATTTGTGGTATGAGTGCAATGTACCTTGCACGGTCACAAGTGAGGACTATTGCCTGAAACACACGAGCTGAGCAATAGCAGGCGATGAATTTAATGCCATGGCTAGTCTCGTTGATGAATCTAAATTATGCAGAAGTATCACTAGTCTACCAACTTTAAGCTCAAGCTTATATTGGCCACCTGCTGACTTCTAGTACATTCAAACATTTGGATGACATCATATTAACGACATTCTCATTGTCCACCTCGTTACACCTTCAAAGAACTCGACTGCCCCGGACACCATGTTAAGTACAACAATTTTGATTTAGTCATGTCTTTGTTGCGTGTTGCAAGAATAGAAAAAAATATGAAAAAATTCCTTATGTTGCGCATATCATCATTTTGGAATAAATTGCGTTGATCAAACCCTTCATAGTGTGCTCAAACAATAGCATGTTGGATTGACAATGGACATAATCTTCCTCAACAATGTCCAACTTGCCTTTTCCAAGAGTTGAAAGGCAATCGACAAACTCGGGGGGTGCACTGTACTAAACATGTACGAGTATACGTGAGTGCACAGGAGGGGTATTCATTAGAACCTTGCCGTATTACGTATACATATGGTATATATATTATATATTGTAACTACGTACACATATGAAAGGCCTTTAAGAAGTATACAACAGTTGTACTTGTATGGTAGCGTTACCGTACTACATAGGATAAGTTTTCATATGGGATGAAACTAGGATGAATGATTTTCATTAGCAATGTACTTGCATCAGGGTAATATCGGGCAAAAAGGCAGTATTAGGGTTTTAGGACGATTCGTTAAGCTCATTCGTTATCTTGTGGTCGGCCGCCGCTGTCCGACTTGCCTGAGCGCTCGCTTAGGTTTTTGTTTTTTGTTCTGGTCGGCCGCCGTTGTCCCGCTTGCTTGAGCGCTCGCTCGTCGCTCGTTGCTGTGCGTTCATTGTGCTTCCTCAACGTTCCAAGGCTCTATGGTTTTAGGCTGGCTTCGACAGTTCAAGTATGGCTTTGTTTCTCTTCGTTTCTCTTGTTTCTCCGTCGTATGGCTTTGTTTCATCTATGGCTAGATCAATAAGATTAGAAAAAAGAAAAAGAAAACATAAGAGAGAGAAGAACAATTAGGCATAAAGTCAAGGAGAAAAATTAAGCCAAGAGAAGATTAAAGGCTTAAAACAAAAGCCTTCAACCAATTACTAGTTCAATTAGAGTAGTCACATGCAAATTGTGACATGATATTAGGTAGAATTGGATAGAGTAAAAAATCATGAAGTAGTGGCATGTAAGTTGGGACGAATTAGACAACCTTAAACAAATTTAAGTGGAAAAATTTGCACCAATTATTGGCGATCATGGGCTGCCCTTAGTGGCATGCCCGAATTTACCTTTTTAAATCCTTCGACATACTTTGGATGTTCTTGTTGATGAACATGAAGGTGCTGAAATTTCCTCTCTATCAAATGTAAAGTCAAGTGTGGCTTATGTAATGGTAGGGGAGTCTAGAATTTTTAAAAGTACACTTGTTAGTCAATTGAAAGTAATCCTTCTTTGTCTAAAGATCGGTTGACTCGAATTAAGGCTGGCATATTGTATATGAAGCCTAAACTCCTTAGTCCCGGAAGCCATGATACTTTGCTAAAGCTTGGTTGTGACTGTGGTGTGTGTTTTTTGAACACACCTGAAGCTAAAATTGTGAAAAAACGAGGGAGGCCAAAAAAATCTACTCAAGTGAAGGTTTGGTTTGTTGGAAGGGTTTATAGGATGCGGAGAAAGTTTGGTAATCGTTGGGTGGAGTATAGGGATCCAATTGACTTGATGGACCGTCCATCAAATGTGGAGATTGGTTTATGTTGGTATCAAAAAGGGACTAACAACAAGTGGACATATGATCTTACTGATCATTTGATGGTAGACTTAGAGACAATAATTGCATTGGCTACAATGACAAATATTGCCGAATTAAATGTTTATGAGTTACATCCAGGTGATGAAAAAGTTTTCAACGACTTTGCTGATGAAAGTTAGAATATTTTGTTATACATATTATAGGGGTTGATTTTTGTTCAAAAGTATATTTGTATACTTATGTTAATGACTATATATGAATGGATTTTTTTTTGTGTATACATATTGTCACTTGTATATTTATTGTTGTAATTGTATGTATATTACCTCCTTTCACAAAAAGAAAGATGTATATAGGGGGTTTTAAAAGTAGGCTGCGCACGCACGTGATTCTAGGTTTTAATGAAAGGTGCACCCCCCGAGTCGACAAACTTCTCATTCCTCAAATCAGAAATTGTCTTAGAGGCTGCAGCTGTACTTATATTATAATATAAAGTACACACTTCAAGATTGTCCCACATGTAAGACTTCTTGATTGATGCTGCAACAATGTCTGACTACAAGCCATTTGGAACAGTGAAAGAATTTGTTTAAAATTGTTCCACTTAAAAAAATAGATTCCTCTAAAAGACAAATTGTGCTTGGTTATGTCGTAGAGCATATAATTAATATCTTCAAAAGCAAGGTGGTTTAGCATTGGATCCTGGTCGTATAAAAAAAGATCGATAATCACAACAGATTGAGAGTCCTAACCAACATCAAATAAATAAAAAAAATACACTAAAACTAGTATACGTAAAACATCCTCAAGGAAAGTGTTGCATATCACAAGAGTTGTCAAGTGTCATGCACACCACAATGGGTGAATCAACGACTTTGAAGTGAAATGGAAAGCACGGGACTTTACAAATAACTTAGATTGTTACTAACAAGCAACTCTCAATCACTACTCTTCACTCACTCACAATGCTTGACTTGACAAACCCTAACCAACATTGTATTAAGGTTCAAAAGAAGTAGACAAATGATTGCACAAGCAATGAAACACACATGGTATTACAAGCAATGCTTGGAGTGAGATGTTGCCTTCTTTCAAAGGCCTTTACTTAAACCACCACTAAGAGGCGTCCAATGCATTCTTATGCATCTTACAAGTGTCTTCTAAAGTATCTTGCAAGTGGCTTCTCAAGCAACTTGCAAGTCCCTCTTCGCCAACTCATGGACCACATGGCCACCACTTATCCTTGCTTATCTCATGCAACAAATGTGGGTTAGTCATACATCTTTGACCTTGTGTCATGGCATATACCTCTTAAGTTCTTTTCGACTCTCTCCATTCACTTGCCCCTCTAAATCTACCTCAATAACTATTTACAATGCTGAAATAACTACAAACAACTCTTAATTCCAACACTCTCACTTTGCGAGTAGTTACCATCTCGCAATCCCATCGCTGTAGCTAACATTTGATGTCGTTGTTTCGCAAGTGCCTTCATCAATACATCGGCAACCATGTCTTCCATTGGCCATACTTTAAGCTAATCTTGTTGCTCTCCAACTTCTTGTGCATGAAGTGATGTTGCATATCAATGTGCTTTGTACGTATGAAGTGTGTGGGGTTCTTTGCAAGGGCTATGCACCCTTGGTTGTTGCACATAATGGTTGTTGCTCCTTCATGAACAAACCTCACATCGGCCAAGAGCTTGCAAAGCCAAATAGCGTCCTACATACTTTCTCTATTTGCCATGTATTCCGCCTTCGTCGTGTACAAGACAATGATGGGTTGTCTCTTGCAATTCCACAAGATGGCACCATCTCCAACAAACAACACATATTCCGTTGTCGAACGGCGCTCGTTGGCATCTTCGGCCCAATCTACATCGCAATACCCCCCAAAGCAATGTCCTTACCTCCAAGGCACAATTTATGGTCTATGGTACCTTGCAAGTACCGCATGATGCGTTTCATGGCACTCCTATGTGTCAGATCAACCTTAGAGATGAATTAGCTCATGTTAAAGGGAGATTTCACCTCAAGTTCATCTGAAAAACCTTTTCTACGCTCATTCAAACTGAACTTCCAAGCAATAAGACAAAAGTCCGGAACCGGACTTGTACTAAATCTTAAACTCCGGATTCAACCTAGATCTGAATCTAGATCTGAATCTGGAGCTAGTTGGAACCTTGTTTCCACTGTTTTTCTTAGGTTTAACTCACACATCTAGTGATTTTACACTAGATTACAACAAATCAAACCATACCCACAACAAATCCGGACGTGTTTCTCACTCTAACCTACTAGAAATGAGTAGAGTTAAGTGGATTGGGCTAGATCTATCTGAGATCTATTGTATTCAAGTCGGATCTACAATACCTACAACCAAGTTTCCCCACAAATGTTCTTTGAATAACAAAATCTACTCACACCTTCACAACATAACACAAATAAACAATAAATAGTAGCAAGTCTTGCTTTACTTCCTCAAATTTCCATATACTACTTTCATTTTCATTATAACTCAAGATCCACACAATACCTTCATTTCCTAGCTCTCTAACCACACCTACACACTCTAAGTTGCAACACATCAAGAGACCAGAAAAAAAAAACCCAAAGTCCAAGAGGGCGGCTCTCTACTCCCTCCAAACCCTAATCCTCCACAATGGATGAGAGATGTCCGGACGGATGACATCCATGTCCAAACATTTCATCCAAATTCCAGACAGTTTCATCCATTGTCAGTTCGGACAATTTCATCCACTGTCCGGATTCATCCACAATTCTACTTTTTAGCCATAACTGCTTGGTAACTGGAAAAATTACTACACAGTCCTTACAATAAGCTCAAATATCCGGTTAACAGCTCACTACGCTCGCCGCAAATGCAAGGTCACGTTGTTGTCCTGATGTAAATATCTACAGTGTGTAAAACATATACTTGTATAAATTTTGAAAAGATCTTTGATTAGGAGGCCGAAACTTATTTGTCGTATCTCTTCATGTCATCAATAGTATGTGTCGTATAGCCACTTCACTGCTACATATACTCATGATCTATGCAAATTTCATAAGAGCTACCCTATCATAAACATACATAACATGTAACTATCAGCAAATCCATACAATACAAGGCAACCATGTAGAATTCCACAATAATGAAGATCACATCCCTTCTAGAATTAGTCCAGAAAAGTGAAGAAAGAGAAGAAACCCCGACTAAGCTTTGTATTACATGGCAAACCGCCAACTTCAACAAGCCTCCAAGCCACACATCCTTCCAGCTCTCTCTTCTACACCCAATTCTGAACTTGACAAGAATGAAGGTGACATGGGCGGCTTGGGGTTACAACCACCCCAAACCAGTCCCAAAAGAACCCCTTTTAGACTTCCAAACTCGCCTAGTGTTAATTCAGCCCTATTAAGTGACTTTAAGTCCTAACTAGGCCCCCTCCCTTAGGCTATACTAACAATAAAACCATACTACCAATCCGTAAAGAGACACTTAATCTTCATCGTTGCCATATGCCATGACAACTGTTGTATCTCTTCATGTCATCAATAGTATGTGTTGTGTAGCCACTTCACTGCTACATATACTCATGATCTATGCAAATCTCATAAGAGCTACCCTACCATAAGCATTCATAACATGTAACTATCAGCAAATCCAAACAATACAAGGCAACCATGTAAAATTCCACAATTGCCCCCCTAGCCGAGTATAGCGCCCTCGGAACTCAGCTAGCAAAAGAAATCATAGTTACTGAAGTAAATAACTATCTACAAAATATACTATAACAAACATGAAGTTGATAATAGTTCATTTGAGTCTTCAAACCAAGTTGTAAAGAGAGGGGTAAACTGGGTACAATTGAGCCCATCCTCATTCGCTTCCAACGCCATTTTTGTGGTTGGACTCTACTTTCAACTTAGCAATACTCTTGATGATGGTACATTCTCACTTCATCCACGTAACATAGGATTACCTTGATTTCTTACACCGTGGGCAACTCCAATCTTCTTCAGGAAGTATTGTCAGAGGAGGACGAAGACATGCCATATGCCACCCTCTCTGACATTGGTCACATAACAACATAGTTGTTGCGCCCTTGGTTTCTCCACAAACAAAACATCTATATCGAGCTGAAACCACCGCCATCTCTGGATGTATTGATCCTTCAATAGGTAAATGACAAGGTGCATAATTCTTGGTATTGTCCCTACACTCTTGTCCATTTTTTCTTTCAAAAAGAAGGACCCCACTTGGCAAGATCTCCTTGACCCGCAAGATGGTTCTACCTGCTCGAACATCCAAGGTGGTCGATGCTTCACGTTGTAAATATACGTAATCACCCACTTGAAAACGTCGAAGCTGAGGATTGTAAGCCCCACTCCTAAAATGTGCATAACGCAACATATCTCTATGTTGCGCTATTGCCAAATTCTCCATAGCCATAGGCATGGCCCTCTAAAAATACTCAGCACGATTTTGTAACACTTGTGCCCAAATCTTCGGATCATCCAAGTCCACAACAAGGTTTAGTTTTTCTTATACTGCCGAAGGCAATACTGGCTCTCTGCCATAGAGTAGCTGATAAGGACTATAACATGCTAGAGAAGCTTGCCGACTGAAGCGATAACCCATCGCTATCCACGGTAGCTTGAGGTCCCAATTTCCATGATTGTCTGCTAGCAATCCATATTTGCGCAATCCACGTTTGACTGTCTGAACCACTCTCTCTGCCAATCCATCTGCCTCTGGGTGATCTCTAGAAGTTGTTCGATGATCAATTAGAGCTTTAGTGCAAAGCTCTTCAAAAGACCCAAGGAACCCCCTTCCTTGGTCTGTCAACACCTC
This sequence comes from Bryoerythrophyllum caledonicum, assembly GCA_963971425.1. Lineage (NCBI taxonomy): Eukaryota > Viridiplantae > Streptophyta > Bryopsida > Pottiales > Pottiaceae > Bryoerythrophyllum > Bryoerythrophyllum caledonicum. Next base: position 23,187,287 of record OZ020518.1, read on the forward strand.
TGTAGGGGCTCCAAATCTAGCTAGAACTTGATCTAAGAATGCCGCCGCTGCTAGCTCAGAGGAATTTTGCGGTAAAGCCACCAGCTCAATCCACTTGCTGGAATGTTCTACCATAACAAGTACATACTTAGCACCTCGTTTTGTGGTCATCAATGTTCCAGCAAAATCAAGACTCCACCTATAGCCCAATCCCATAATTGGTAATCGTTGTAGTTGGGGAGACAAGGTATTGAAGCTTGATCTAACCCGATCGCAAACTTCACACCTCCCCACATAGGTTGCCAACTCTTGTTGCATGCCCATCCACTAATATTGACCACGCAGCATTAAGTGTGTGCGTCGTACTCCAAAATGTCCGAAGTCTTTATGCATTTTCTGTGTCAACTGAAGACGTTGTTCTGGCCTAGGAACTACCCTCCATGTTCCATCTTGCCATCTCCGAAATATAAGTCCACCCTCCCAATGAAATCTAGCCATTCTATGAGCTATCCGGTCCCGCTCTTGAGGTGTGGTATTAGGAAGAAACCTCCCATGTTGTAGACGATACAAAATCCCTTCATCTCGCCACACATCAGTGGTGATTCTGGATCCCTTTTCATCTGATTGTTCATCCACAACATTTCCCAAAGTTTTTTCAATAGTTTGGCCAGATTTCCCTTCCATCCATGCCTAAAAAGCTGAAGCATGCCAACCTGGAACTGCCTTTTGGTTAGAAGTACCGTGCCACCTAGCATGAGCCAAGTCCTCTTGCAATGGGCTTGGATTACGGCTTAAGCCATCTGCATCCAAATTTTGCAACCCGGCCTTATGAACTACTTCAAAATCATATTCTTACAATAATAATGCCCACCTAGCTAACTTCCCTGTAAACTTATCTGATTCCATCAACCACATAAGAGGTTGATGGTCAGTCACAAGTGTAAAGCTTTGTCCATAAAGGTATGGACGGAAATGCGCTACAACCCATACTACCGCAAGACATTCTCCTTCATAGGATGAATACTTGGCCTCTACATCATTGTTACTTTGAGAAGCATATGCAATAACATATTCCTTTCCATCATCATCTTTTTGAGTTAAAACAACACCAATTTCCAACATACTCCAATTTGTATGGAGTTGGAATGGCCGTCTTGCATCTGGCCTCCTCAACACTGGTGCTGAACCTAGAACTCTTTTCAAGGCCTCAAATGCTTTTTCTTGAGCAGGACCCCACATCCATTCTTGATCAGAGCGTGTCAATAGAGTCAAAGGTTTAGCCAAAAGACTAGGACGGTAATAGTTTGCTAAACCCATGAAAGCTCTCAACCTTGACACATCTCTAGGAATTGAAATTCTATTTAAGGCTTCCACCTTTGCTTGTTGTACACGTAATCCTCCTGGCGTGATCATATGGCGCAAATAAGGTAATTGATCATGAAAGAACCTACACTTTCCATGGTGCAAGCAAAGACTCCATTGTTGCAGCCTTTCAAATACTTGCTGCAAATATTGTACATGTTTTTGTGGTGTATCACTAAAGATAATGACATCATCTATGCAACACCGAGCAAATGACAAACCCTTTAAGACTTGATCCATCATACGTTGAAATTCCGCTGGAGCATTCTTCAATCCAAAAGATAAAATCTTCCAATGAAAGAACATATCTCTTCTATCATCATCTACTCCCCAAAATCTTGTCTTTACCGGATCTTTTTTTCTCAATGGCAATTGGTGGTACACTGACCTCAAGTCCAAAGTACTAAAGACTCTTGCTTTTTCAACTGCATCAAATAACTCCTCAGGTGTAGGCATAGGGTAGCGATCCGATTTGGTCTTCTTATTAACTGGCCGGTTGTCTCCACACATACACTTCTCCGTCCAATTTCCAAGAATGTCATTCTTTGCTAGCATGACCGTTGCACATGCATTTTCACCATCTGAGAGCTCTACCAAACCTGCATCAAACAACTCATTGCATCGCAGTTTGACCCCATCTCTCTCAGAAATACTCAACTTGTATGGACGTCAAAATATTGGATAATTGTCTTCCAATTGTATTCTTACCGGCTTGCCCTTATAGCCCTCTAAATCAGTGAGCTTGAAAGCAAAGCAGGCCTTGAACGAGCGAATGAAAGCTCGCATCTTCTGTGCCTCTGCACCTGTGAGTCCCATCCCTATGTCCATCTCCCAATCCTTCTGAAACTGACAAGATTACATTCTTTTCTAAGGACTCCAATATAAGTGTTGATACTCCATCTAGTTGCTAGTTGGATGAAGATGCACCATTGCCTTTTTCCAAGGCAATAGATGCTATCTTTTTGTCATGAACATGAGCCAAAGGGGGTGCTTTCTCTACGAAAAATACCTTGTTAAAAACTTCTTTGGCATTCTCCTTACCCAATTCTTGGGCCAATGCCGCCAAGACCCTTTGACCTCGTAGTTCATCTTCTACAACCCATTCAAACGCTCCTCCATCCCGCATCTTCATTCCTCTAAGGGTTGTATTCCTAGCTTGTTTACTTTCCAGCCACACCTCTACATCTGGATGAACCTCTTTTGAAATATCATAAAGTGTCATTCCACCCTGTACCCCCTGGCTTGAAGACTCTGCCCCCAGATGTCCATCTAAGCCACCATTTTGATGCACTTGAGTTGCTAGATAAACCCCTAGAAACCAAGTCATGGAGTTTAAATCCATGGCTTGTCCAGGATGTGGCGGCGTTGAGACTCTGTAATTCCTGGACCAACTATTGTACCTGTAAGAAAGCCCATGGCTCTCTCCCGTTCATCAGCACAAGGCTCACGAAGACTTTGAATGCTAGTATCAAATACTAAGTCTGGTCCTCCTTCACAAAATGCGAAAGATCGAGGATAACTCATAAATGTAGGCAAAGCCAAACGAGGCTCCCCTACATTATTTATCAAGGCAAATGGGGTTGAATCTGCCTGCACCACTTGTTGACCAAAGCGACCAACATCTAAAATGTGGTCAACATGCCTCCTTTGTGGACGTATAAGTTGCTCCAATGTTGCCGAAATATCCGGTGCGGAAGCCAAGTTTGTCCATTTCCACCGCAACCGATGTGCATAAGAACCAAGAACTGTTGCATCCAATAGTATTGGTTCTCCAAGATGTAAGCACACCTCTGCTGCACCATTTCGCAATTGTGCATTGACCACCCCTAATGGTGGGACATTCTCAAAGATATAGGCGACACGAGTGGTTTGAAGGCGTTGCCACCACTTCATCAACCGCAATAGCTCCCAAAATAGAGTAGATCGAGGGTCTTGGAGGCCTTGACCTGGCCCAGCTCGGAAATGCCCTTGGCAAGGCCATCTAGTAATCACAAGGTCCTCTCTTTCTAACCTTTGAAGATCCTCTTGGCCAATCAAAGCAATGTCCGATGGTAAACGTGACATACAACCTCCTATAGCACTTGCGGGTAATTGCGTTGGATATATCATCTGCAAGTGTTGAAGATGATGTTTTGCTGTTGTGGTGACAATGACATTATTATCTACATATGTATAACTTTGTATAGATAATCCAGCTTCTAAAGCCGCAGCCAATCCTGTACCAAGTCCAGCAAATAGTTCTAGAAGAATTATGCCCCCAACCTCTTTGTGAAGCTTCACAAGCTTCTATAGAGGAGGCCTTGAATATTATGGCTCCCAAAGGTGTTGATCAGCATTTTTCACCAATTCTTGGCATTAATCCATCAAGCCTTTTGATGAAGTCCAAGCTGGCATTAGATCCTTTGGATGCCTAACAAACTTGCCCAATTGAGTTGGCACTTGCATGTCTGATTGTGGAGGTGAATCCAATGAAGATATATTTCCCTCAAGTAGCAAATCACCAGATGCAAACCACTCGGCAACGCATCCATACATCGCTACTTGTCCATGTACTAGGTCTGCACTTGCACCAAAGGTGACAGGGAGTATTTCCTTCCTTCTATTTCTTTGAGACCAACCCGGTCTAAACCATGCCTCCTCAGTCCAGCAATCGTGATCAAAACCAATGGAGTACAATGCTTGTTGCCCTAAAAGTATATCATAAGTGGTGGCACCCGTGATCACACATCTTACAGATATGTGAGAATATGCATCGTTGCCCACCTTGAATTGTAGCCTTAGAGGTTCTTTTGTAAGCCCTGTTAGATGTTCTGTGCCCCCAAGAGATGTTGCAATTGTAAAAGGGCATGGATCAAGGTCTTCTGCTTTAATACCTAGGTTCTCTGTTAGGTTCTTTCCCAACATAATTGGTTGAGCCTCTGTATCAAGCAAAACCTTTTGTGGGTATACCTTAGAACCATTACTTCTAGCTAGAGAAAATATTTGGTCTGAATTGACCAATTTAACCACCCTTGGCTTCATCTGCAAGTGCTCACGAGTTGCCCTGGCTGGAATATTAACCAAGTAGCTTGTAACAACCTTTATATCAACTCTCAAATCAAGATGGTTCTCATTCAAATGTAGGCCGCTATCAAACTCAACTGCCAAAGGAGGTTCCTTCTTCCAATCCTTCCAACGCCTGAGTGCATCAGTTGCCTCAGAAGCAGCTTGTTTTCTGTCACCTTCTATATCTTCAGTCATAATAGCCTCTTTTATTTCCTTCATAGCCACATTAGAGGTTATTGCACTTTCCCTTGCATTATCTTTCCAGCCATATAATTGACCATAGCTGCATCAAAGTTCGAACTCTGCATTTGCATGCCTGAAAATAATGGGATGTCTAATACCTTAAGCGCCAATTTCTTGACCATATCCTCCTCCAAAGATGTTTTGTCATCATTGGGACTTTGGTTGTGAGGTGGTTTGGTTGCCACATCTGCAAGACCAAATGTCAAGGGCAATCGTGATTGTCCAATATTGTCCGCACGTCCTTTCTGGCGTGGACCAAGCTCATTATCAACCAACACGGGATCTCGAAGCATATCTAATGCCTGTAATGGTGTCTTCAACTGTGACCTTGTTGTTGCAGCTGCCATTAACTCTCCTTGGGCTCCATACTCAAATCTATCATACCCTGGTTGTTGAGAGGTACTATGTGCTGATCTTGATTCGGAGGTTGCACGTGTTTGCTTAGTTGTTGCTGCAAGCAACAACGCCAAGCTCTTTTGTAATTCACCCATACGTGGCTCCAAACTGTTAGTTCCAGAGGTTGATCCACTCCCTTGTGGTTGAAAAGATTGAAGCCTCAATTGTGGATTCTTAATCCAACATTGAGCCTCAGTATGCCCTATCCGTCCACAAGTAGGATGAGAGCATTTTGGAAGAGAGTTGGCAAGCTTGCCTAGACTTTGTGTCTTCGTTTGTTGACCCTTGTCAGCTGCTTTACCTTTACTTCCACTTGCACCACCTACACTATCAGAAGGCTTTGGGCAATCCTTCTTGCTATGGCCCAATTCTCCACATCCCCAACACCTTATACAAGAATTTACAGGTGTTGCCTCTTCTGCAGCCATTGCAACTTGCTTAGGTGGCTTTGAATTTGCACGGCCCTTGCTTGGACCTCCACTACTACCCTTAAGTTGACTTGTCGTTGTTGTCATAATGGATGATAACCTTCCAGCTTCTTCCATGCACAACCCTCGGTCAAATTGCTCTTCTATTGCAAATGCTTGAGCTAAGGTAGCTCAACCTCCATACATTAATAGCAGATGGAAATGTGCCATCTCTCGGATCTTCTTGTCTTGTTTTCCCATATAGAGCTCCACCAATTGCCGCTTTGTAAATGCATCTCCACTTTCACGAGCAAACCGTGCAAGGCGTGCATATATAATCCTTGGAGTATCTCCAATTTCCTTCTTGAAATCCTAAATGTGGTGCATACAATCACGTCTTATGCCACCAAACTCAACCTCCAGGTATTCAAAAAATACTACCAAAGGATCAAAGTAAGGCGGAGGTCCAATAGTGGCTATGGCCTCTGTGGATGCTCTGGACAATCTAGATATGAATGTGACTGTTGTCCCTAAGGCGGCACTCTCTCTAGCCCTACAAGCCCTGGCTGTTGCAGCTTGAAGCTTTGTTGTCTGTGCTGCATTTCCACTTGTCGAGACTTCCACATCATTATCATTATCATCATCCAATGCTCTAGCTGCAGGAATAGCAGCACCCTCCTTCAATGTTGTAACCAACTCCACGCGTCGCGTCCAGTAGTCCTCAACACCATAAAGATCTTGCATGTGGTCTTCAAACCACGCATCATATGCTTGCAATGCCTCAAACTCCAAATGGTTTGGTAATTGCTCAAAGGCCCACCAATCATTAAACAATGGATTACGTTGCTTCATTGTTCTTTGCCATGATCGAAATCTGGTCTTCCAGTCGTTGAAGGCTATGCCTTCAGCTCTCCCTGAGTATCGATCTCAAACCATGGATCCACCACCGTGGTCATCCATGTCCTCAAAGGCACTAAACCCCCAAGGTTTAGGTGGATCAACCGCAAAGAGGGGCGTATGTGCACCCTCTTCAAGTTCTTCGTTGTTGATGTCCTCCAAATACACCTTATCGGATACCGATGAATACTTTGGTGACCCGTACTCTTTCTTACGTGTTTGTACCATTAACTAATAAAATATCATAGCTTGATGTGCATGCAACAAACCATTCTTAAAACGAAGCAATGGGTAGAAAGTTATTCAATTCTAAGTCTTGAACATCACCAAGGCTAGTAGAAGCCGGTTAGAGGTTGTTGAGAACCCTAAGGTTACGTGGGATGGGGGAGGAATAGGACTTGGATGGGTGACCAAGGGAACTAGGTCGAAATTTCCTAGATTCTCTTGGCTTCGCCTCGCGAAGCCCGCGGAACTCGGAAACTCGGTAGCTCGGTAGCTCGGAATGCCTTCCGCGGCCCGCCTTCGAGCCCTACCTTTTCTGGCCCCCAGTTACTTTGTTATCTTTTTACTAATTACTGCCATAGTAAACTGGCAGTAAACTAATTACTGCCACAGTAACTTAGTTACTATTTATCCTCGCAATAATTGCCCATTTACCCTCGCGAGAATTGCCCATTTATCCTCGCAGTAATTGCACAATAACTTAGTTACTATTTACCCTCGCGGTAACTAATTACCAGTTACTATTATTCGACAGTAATTACCCAGTTACTATTTCCCGACAATTACCCTTATCTCCAAAGTCAACTTCCGGTTTAGTCACCCTTACCTCCAAAGTCAACTTCGTCTCTCCCACAATTTCTTCTATCAACGTTGCAACTCCGACAACAACTCCAAAATACCTCCAAAAACAACCGCTCCCAAATACAAGCGCTCCAAAATCCTCCGACGCTCCACTGTCTTTGCTGCCGCTCCAACTACTGCTGCTGCCATTGTCGCCACGCCTCTGCAGCACCTCCGCAGCGTCTCTACAGCGTCTACAGTCCTCCGTACATCCGCAACGTCGTCTTTCGTACTAAATTCCAACAACTCAAACAAATTAGATTCTTGTCAAGTAATGAAGATCACATCCCTTCTTCTTACTCTATTCCTATAGAAATAGTCCAGAAAAGTGAAGAAAGAGAAGATACCACGACTAAGCTTTGAATTACATGGCAAACCACCAACTTCAACAAGCCTCCGAGCTACACATCCTTCCAACTCTCTCTTCTACACCCAAATCTGAACTTGACAAGAATGAAGGTGACATGGACGGCTTGGGGTTACAATCACCCCGAACCAGTCCCAAAAGAACCCCTTTCACACTTCCAAACTCGCATAGTGTTAATTCAGCCCTATTAAGTGACTTTAAGTCCTAACTAGGCCCCCTTTAGGCTATACTAACAATAAAACCATACTACCAATCCGTAAAGAGACACTTAATCTTCACAGTTGCCATATGCCATGACATATTGGTGACGCTTCCAGTAGCTTCAAGGTGACATTTGTTGCTCATGGAATTGTTTCAAGGCAAAAACCATAAACATTATTCACCAATTCAAAGTATTCCTATAAGTTTTTAGAATTTGTGTTTGAATTTGAAGTTCAAATTGTAAAATGTCAAACTAGAGGATTTTTATGGAATTACAATATATAGATTCTGAACCGGAGGTAGAATTAAAGTTTTCATTGCCTTGGTTGCCAATTCAACCATCTCAGCCGACGGTTTCTACACTATTTCCATTCCATCCACAAGATCAAGGTGGATCTTCTCCTCCGTTGAAATAGTCTCGAATTGAGCGGCATTGGCATGATAATCTCCAAAGGGACACTTGTGTTAAAGTGATTTTACTTCAAACTGGATGTGTAGAACCGGACACCCGTAAAGTGACATTTGAAAGAAGTTTTGAGAGTCTGAACGAAGACCATCATTTTTGCATACCTAGGACAATCGAGGTAAACGCCGGCCGCTATCGATAGTTACAAGAGCCTGTAAATCCTTTTACAAAGACTCAACGCATAGATTACATTGCAATAATTATCAAGTCCATCCTCAAGTTCTTGTTGATGGAGTAGCACTCTTCATTGATTTTAGTTTTTACCTCTATTTGATTTTGATTAAAGTTTTGTATTTAATATAAATAATTTTGTGTTTCATTTGAATGATAGGAATTAAAAGATGATAGATGGAGGATAGTTTACCTCCCAGCTCGAACTCTAAAGGTTCATTGGTCGTAAAAGAAAAATTCAAAGTCATCTTTAGGTGTTTTCCTTGGGCCAATGGGTGTATTGAGACCTATGTAAGGTGCATATGTGCTGATCCCAGCCACCTTAGGGGTCTAGAGGGTAGGTTGGCATCAACTCCCTTCTAGTCGGATTTTTGAGTGGGAAAGAAGTTAAAGTGTTTTGGGAGTGTAGTGTGTGAAGGTGTAAAAAACCATGAGTTTGATCGGCCATAAATCTTGTTGTAAGAAATATTTTGAAATAAAATTTGAAGAATTTTTTCTCCTTTAAAATGTACATTCAGAAATATCTTTTTTTTTTAATTTAAAATTGTGAACAAAAAATTACAAGCATATTAGTGAAAGAGGCTCAGTTGCCACTCAACGAAGAGGAGCAGAGATTCGGGCGACCACCAAAGTATGTAGATTTTTCTTGTCTCTTTGAAAATTTTAGGCATTGTAGAACTATTTTTTGGCTTTCCAAAAATTTATCACTCAAATCAATTAGAGCTGTGTGGCAAAAGTTATGGGCTCTCGATTAGAGGTAGGTTGTCTGCCTTTATCTTTCGAAATCCGTGGCTTTGTAGAGCTATCAATATTTCTTGGAGAATGGGTTTGAAATGATTTTTTTAAAAAGACAATAAATTTGTTAGCTTTCCAGAAAGCTATCAACTTCTCAATTTGAAAAACAATTGCAAATGTTATGAGTTGAGAAGCAATAGAAAGTTTGTTGCTTTATTATTTGTTGTAGAATGTGGTTAGGATGAGTGTGGAGTTGGATTTCTTCTCAATTCTTTAAGGCTTTAAAGACTTGTAGACCTAAAAATTTGAAGATTAAAGATTGAAGAACCATGTGTTACGGCTTGTGGCTTTGTTACTCCTAGCCAGTTTTGGAGGCTCCTTGTCTTTTTATTGTTATTCCTAGTTGGTTTTCGAGGCTTGTTATTTTTATTTTTGCATTGTAAACATTGTTGCGGGCTATGTGATTGTTCACTACTAGCCCCATTTTTTATGTTTGTGGCGACGAAATGGGGTTGATCACTCACATGGTCGATCTTCTATGTTGTTTCCACCGGTGAAGCACGATTGTTGGTCACCGTGGCTTTGAAGTTTAGGAGCCAATCTTTCGGGCGGTTAGCTTGTGCTTTGGTTGTCCTGTTTTACTCGTCCAAGGCCGTGGTTTTTTTTAATCACCTACCCTTACCCTTAACCTTTTAGAGCCACCATAGAATAGGCCAACGAGGAGGAATTTGAAGACTAAAGACTAAAGACTGAAGATTGAAGACTGCTGACTGAAGGCTGCAAGATTTGACAAAAGTCCATAGCAGACTAGTCCAACTCGTAGCCAGATTCACTGCGTATTCTCAAAGCGCGTTACTCTCTACCCGACATCGTGTGCCTACCATGGCATAAATTAATGACCCATCCCTATTCTTGTATAATATGCCTTCCATCTCACCTTGAATGGCCTCAAACTCTTCTTTTGAAAGCTTCTACAACTTGACATTCACATCAAGAGGGGTACCAATGGGCTTCCACTCCTCCATGTTAAAGTGCTTGAGCACCTCCCTAACATACTCTTTTTGGCTCATGGTGATAGTGATTATCTTGCCGTCTTTCACAAATTTTACACCAAGACAATACTTTAACTCACCAAGATCCCTCATCTCAAACTCCGTGTTGAGCTTACCTTTGAGCCATACCAACTTAGCTAAAAGGCTAGCCAAGATTATCAAGTCATTTACATAGATGAGGACTATTAAGAAGTACTCACCCGTTTGCTTAATGTACAAGGAATGGTCCATTTGGTTCATTGTAAATCCTTCTTTGGTAAAGAAAGCGTCGATACGTTGATACCATGCTCTAGGTGATTGTTTGAGTCCATACAATGACTTCTTGAGTTTGTACACAAGAAGATCGAAGTCTTTTTGTTCAAAACCTTAATAGTTTTTTTTATCATATCCAAATTCTAATGAAAGGACACATTCAAAGGATTCCTCCGAAGGGCACATCCAAAGAAATCCTCTTAAGGGCACATATGGATGATTCTTTTAAACGGCACATATGGATGATTCTTTTAAACGGCACATATGGGTGATTCTTTCAAAGGGCACATTCAAAGAACAAAGTGATTCCTCCAAAAGGCTTTGTCATCCGGAAATGTGCCAAGAATCGGTGGATGAAAGATGTTTGTTGTGGAACTGGTGGATGTTCCGGACATACACATGACAAATTGTTTTCTATTATTCATAGAGATATAAAAAAAATAAGTGTCGCACATACAATTTAAAAGTATTGATATCTAAATATGGAATTTATTTAGATGAAAGTATGGAGTATATACGAAGTAAGTATGGGGTATCTAAAGTAAATAATGGATATATAGTAAATAATAAATACACCCATGATGCATCTTTACAATCTGAATGTGTCATATTGATTATATAATGGCATTGGATTAATTGAATGGTACCATGGATTCCTTTTATTATGGAGAGCGTTGGGCTTCTTTTCTTAGTACGTTGCAAGCAGCTCATAATCTGAAATTTAAAGTTTCCATGTACTTACATTTGTTTAATTCAAGATTTCCCTTGGCATGTCGGTTATGACAAGGGTTCCACTTGTATATTTATAATGGATAATTGTCTATCCAAAACATCCCCATGTTCCACAACAAACAACTTTCATCTACCAGTTCTTGACACATTTCCATTGGCAAAGCCTTTTAGAGGAATGACTTTGTTCTTTGGATGTGCCGTTTCAATGAATCCTTTGAAAAGTGTCATTTCGAGGAATCCTTTGAATGTGCTCTTCGGAAGAATCCTTTGAATGTACCTTTTCATTAGAATTTGGATATGATAAAAAAATATTAAGTTTTAAAATATTTCTTACAAAATAAAACCAAATATAAAAAATAAATGCTTTTCGTACAATTCAAAAATAATGATTTCTACTTAGTGAATTGATTTGGATGAAACTACGGGGTACTTGAAGTAAGTATGGGGTATCTGAAGTAAATAATGGATATATAGTAAATAATAAATATACCAATGATACCTCTCCGTAATTTGTATGCATCAAATGGATTATATAATGGCACCTGATTAATTATACATTGGTGCTCGCCACGAGTGTTTTAGAAGGAAGTCCTTGCATCCAATTGTGCAGGGTACATAGCATTGATACCACAAATTCCTTTGATTACTGAGAGCGCTGGGCTTCTTTTTTCAATATGCTGCAAGAAGTTTTAATCCAAAATTTAAATTTTTCATCTAGAAACATTTGTTTAACTCGAGATTGTTGTTAGTCCGTTGGTTACAACAGGGGTTCCACGTATATATAATTTTTAATTTAATTTTTGACACCTCAATCATCTTCAATTTAGTGAAGATTTGTCTTTTAATAATTTAGTTTAATATTTAAAAGCACCAATTAGAAAACCTCAAGGTGTCTTTGTATAACTCAATGGAAGAACCAAGCATATATAGCCCTCAATTGATGCAAATATACTTTTGAATGTTTTACTACAGATCTCTTTATATCATTATTTTGCAACATGAAATTATTATCACTAATCAAGACGATCAAGTTTTGAAATGCCCTGGACCTTCTTCCTCCTTTAAGGCATAGTTTAGTTTTTCATAGAGGTCGCTATTGAGATTATTCTGCCGAAACAATTCAAAAATGGACATTAGACAGCTAAGGGTTAAGGTAAGACAACCCAAAATCGACTAGCGGCCCAATACCTTTGCTTTCTATACCTTTCTTAGATTCTAGGGAAGAAATATAGCATGTCTTTACATGACTTATGCATTGACCAATGACTGATGTGATGACTGGCTATATTTTCATCATCCCTAAATTTTAGGAAGGGTATAGAATGGAGCAATAGGTCGCAAGTGGGTTTTGGGTTGTCCTACCTTATGGATTCTAATGCATCAACCCATAAAATCTATGAAAAGATGCTTCGAGAAGATTCATCGATATCATCGAAACTCTTTGGATTCTCGTTTACGCATTCTTTGTTTACCATCCAAAAATCTGCGACAAGCTTACAAGCCAGGGCGTATTGACCCCCTCGCTCGTCCTTATCCGAAGGGGCTACGAAGTGGTGGAATCAAACCTGGCCCCTATTTTGTTCTTGGATGGGGCCCTATTTATAACAAGGGAGGATTGTCTTGGGTAAACAATGGACATAGGCCAAAAAATTTCTCCAAAAAAATCCAAAAAAAGCCTCTAAACCCCCCAAAGTAAGAGGGTCAGAAAAATGACCCCATGCAATTAAGACGGGCCCACCTCGGGTAAAGACGAGCGAGGGGGTCAATTTTCCCTCGCCCAAGTTGGCGGGGACAGGATATCCCCACGCTCGGACTTACCCGAGGTGGGCCCCATCATAATTGCATGGGGTTATTTTTCTAGCCCTCTTATTTTGGGGGGTCTAGAGGCTATTTTTGGATTTTTGGGACAAATTTGGGCCCTACGACTATTGTTATCTACTATGAACCTTATTTTGCTATAAATAGGGCCCCATCCAAAAACAAAATAGAGGCCGAGTTTGGCCCCACCACCTTGTGGCCCCATGCGGTAAGTCCGAGCGTGGGGATATCCTGTCAAATCCGCCCAAGCTTACATGTCTTTCGCCTAAATCCAAAGCTCATTCTCGCCCGAATTCATGCAACCTTCTTCAAGCACAATGTGCCCAGGGCGAATTGACCCCCTCGTTCGTACTTACCCGAGGGGGCCACAAGGTGGTGGGGTCAAACCTGGCCCCTATTTTGTTTTTGGATGGGGCCCTATTTGTTGCAAAAGAGGGTCTTCAAGATAACAATGGCCGTACGCCCCAAATTTGTCCCAAAAAATTCCAAAAAAAGCCTCTGGACCCCCAAAATAAGAGGGTCAGAAAAATGACCCCATGCAATTAAGATGGGGCCCACCTCGGGTAAGTACGAATGAGGGGTCAATTCGCCCTGGGCGCACAATGTCGCCATGAAAATCTACGTCTATCCAATATAACCCCAAGATATCTACTATCCTGGCGTCCCTTAAAACTACGCATGGAGGAGATGAATCCTCGTAAATATATCTTCCTTTTGTAGATCTTCTTCGAGCGACTTGTCCTCCCCTACTTCATCTCGGCCTTCTCACCTCAGCGGTATCTTCAAGGCGTGTTTCGAGAGCGCAGAGAGAGTTTGCGTAGTTTTCGAGAGCATTGCAGAGATTTGGACTATTGCAACATGGGTGTCAACGAGGACTTCGAGCAGGCCGCCAAGGACGTGAAGGAGCTGAAGACGAAGCCCTCGGACGATGACCTGCTTATCCTGTACGGCTTGTTCAAAGTGGCCACCGTCGGGAAGGTGGACACCGCCAGGCCCGGCCTGTTCGATTTGAAGGGCAAGGCCAAGTGGGACGCGTGGAAGAAGGTGGAGGACAAGTCGCCCGAGGAAGCCAAGAAGGACTACATCCTCAAGGCGCAGCAGCTCCTAGAGGCTTGATGATGCAGCAGCGCGCTCCAGGGTTTGGAGGTTGTGTAAATGCGTAGTTGCAGGATTGTTGATAGGGACAGGGAGGACGATTGTGCATGTAAATCATTTTAGGTGGCGTGGAGGATTTTTTCTCTCGTCGTCTTGTGGAGTTTAAGATTCAGTTTTCAATTGGGGTTTTGTTTTCTCTCCTTACGGTTGTGGGTTGTTGCTATGTTTTGTCTAGCTTTCAAAGTTGATCTCCACATTTGTTGGTGGGCTATGTTTACATTGATGTATTTATACATTTATTGGTGTTTCGGAAGTGAATATGGAAGCGTTTTTGAAATGGAGAGCACGGTCAATGCTTGCGATTCAGCATCCTTGCGAGAGCGATTTCCAACTTTCGGTTCGGCTGGATCGGTTCTTCACGGATCGCGCAATACGGTACATGCCAGACGTTTTAAAATATGGCACCGTGCCCTGCCTCGCCACTCTGGCGAAGTTGAGTTCACAGCATCTGAAAGAATTGGTTGATCGGTGAAAGCTTCTGGCAATCTGGCAACTACTTTTATCGACCAATATCGTGATAGGAACCATCATTAGTGCGTGGACGGAGTTATGCACCCCAAACCGAATGCGATCCATACAAACTGACAGCTTTGGCTTTCTCTGGCTTCCTGACACGTGCTTCCTTGCGTCTGAACAGGGAGGTCTAGTAGATTTTTCTTTAGGGAGTCGTAGCCGAAGCACGTCACGTGGATAGAGTTTGCCTTTGCCGATGAGTCACCGTCTCTTGTCGGATCGCATTCGGTTCTTTTCATACTTGCACGATCGCGGAATCCGAACGATGCATCTCTGAGCACCGACACGGTTCGATTCAATTTCCCTTCATGAAATCGCGTCCTTGCAACAAGAATCTGATTTGGCACTGCTTTTTGGAAAGTGTGAGGCTGCAGTTGTACCCCTGGATGCCTTCGTGTCCAGAGACTCACTCCCCAGATGTTTTTGCACGTACTGTACAGGAAGAAAGTTAGCTGACTCACGAGTCGGACGATCCACACGATCCTTCACGGGGCTCCTTAGAGCATCTCCACCCCTGGCGTGGAATTTTCCACGCTAGGACGGAAAAAAAATTTCACGCCAGGAGTGGTTTAGGGTTTGGTGCTTGCTTGGCTCCACCCCAAGCTCCAAAAAAATTTACCCAAAAAAATGCTTTGACCTTTTACCTCCCGCCACCAATGACACGGCACCACGTGTCGACATCAATGACATGGCGCCACGTGTCGCGAGGGTATGGGTGTGTCACCAACGTCAAAAAATGGCGCACTCCCCCCATCCAAGGAGATTTTGGTGTGTGCCATGCACCAAAACTTCTAAATTTTATAAAGTTTCCCCGTTTTGAGGTGATGGGTGCAACTTTTTGACCTCACAAAACTCCAATTTGGTGGTTCTCCGTCTTGGAGTGGAGATGCTCTTAGAGCATCTCCATCCCTGGCGGGGAAACTCCCACGCCAGGGGAGATTTTGGTGTGGGCCAAGGAGACATGGGAGGAGTTATCCTCCCCTCCCGGCACCCAGCTGCAGCTGGCCGGCAGCTAGCCAGAATTTTTTTTTTAAAAAAATTAAAAAAAATTAAAAATAAAAATTCCGACCGCTCCACTCCCGGCATGCCACGTGGCATGCAGGGAGTGGGGGGGGGCGAAACTGCAAACCTGGGGGAGCTTGGTACTCAACCCCAATTCCCCGTTCGGGGCTCCCCAAAATTGCAAATCCCTGCACCGATGCCCCGTTTTGGGGCATGCGGTGTGGGAACCCAACCACCCCGCACCGCCAATTTGGCAGTTTGCGGTGCGGGGTGGAGATGCTCTTAGATGCATATGCGAGGCCAGCCACTATTGTACTGATCTATTGGGTAGCTTTCTACTATAGGCCGCCAGAACGAGGAGGATGAAACCAGTTGTAGTGCCACCCTTCCTAAAAAGCCACCGTCTCTTACAATGACCAAACGTTGAACTAGATTTAACCCTTTGAGCATGACGGGCGGCTGTGGCTGGCCAAGAAAATAGTTGATTTGTACACCACTACCACCATTAATAATCAAATAGGAAAATGCAAATGTAGACACGTAAGGATTGCAAGGTTGATCTAGACAGCCCTGGGACAAGGCATCTGCTACCACTCTTTGATAATAGCTATGGTTGTCCAACTCGTCCTTGTAGGGTTAAGCTAAGAACGTGACTACAACAAGCACCAACAATTGCCATGGATTTGTGGACAATAGATATGTTCCATGACGATATGAAAGGAAACGCCTCTTGGTAACTTGTAAAATGGAAAAGAAAATCTATGTGAATTTTGGAAAATATAAGCATTATGAATGGATGGCATAAGCTCAAGACAACTACACTAAACATCACATTTAGTGTAGTCACACAAATAGTGTAATTACCCTACTACACTATTTGCGAACTTGTTCACAATTAGTGTTAGTTGCGGCAAGCTTTTTCATACGCTAATAGTGTTTTATTCACTGCGGCAAGCTTATACAGCTACACTAATTGTGTACAAGTAAAAAAAAAAACCAACCATTTTTACATATAGTGTAATGTTTCACATTTAGTGTAATGTTGTGTCGTTACACTAATTGTAATTCTTCCTTTTAGTGTAAGAGTTTGTATTTAGTGTAGACGACACTAAATGTGATGTTTAGTGTACTTCCTATCATTATGGGAAAGGTCATTAGATTAGAAGACAATTGTTAGAATTGATAATGCTAGAGAGCATAAATTTCTTATTAGATAGCATAATTCTTTATGTTGCTCTTTGACTAGACTTTACATGCAATTTCAACTTCACTTTTTTATTCAATTACCATACTCATCTTAAGATTTAATGGTTTGAAGTGATTTACTTTAATTTTGACCTATGACCATATGGTATTTAGGGGGAAGGGTCCCTACAATAGCGTATTTGACTTTAAGACACGTTTACAGGGCACTATTACTTGTATGTGAAGTGGTTACTTGCAAATGAAATGGTTACCGCTCATGTCACTAAAAAATTGGGAGAGTAAAAACACCATATTTATGATGCAAACACATTTTTTTTAATGTATTGGCTCCAAAATGGCCGTCACATATCCTTTGCAAATTAAGATAATTTTTGGTAGTTCAAAAGCAATGGAACGCAATCTTAAACCATTACCTCCTTAGATACTGCTGTGACTTAGTAATCCCTACTGGATGTGCCTGAATACCCCGGTCAAGCGTTGCACCAAGCCTCGGGCTTGGAAGGGTCGGGGAGGGTAGGGACAAAACCGGCCCCTATTTTTATGTTGGACGGGGGTCCTATTTGATCGATGGGGGGCCACCTAGAATTCCCAAAAAAAATCCAAAAAAAGCCTCTAAAATCCTAAAACGGGTAGGGCTAGAAAATTTTATCCATCCGAGGTTGAGGTTTGGTGCAACCCTCGACAAGGGTCAATAAGGAGATCCATCCCTACCTTCCACATATACCCCATCACCTTGCTTGCCTTTGAATTACCTAGTCCACATCAAGGCGATGATGGAACGATGAGGGTAGAATGACCCCGTTGTTCTTGTCGAGATAACCAATCCTAGGGTTACACCTGGGTTTCTCCACCTAGTTAACACGTAGTTAAGTTAACTCGTAGTTCAGTCTTGGCAACTTCCTCTTCTACTTTTAACATGTATCACACCAGACGAGGATGTAAACAATCTCCTGCCTCTGGTAGGAGGACCTCTCAATAGTTAATATATTTCAAATATATATTTATGTTATTTGCTCACTCTCTGGCATCTCCTCATATGTTCTTTTTGCCTTTCTCTTAACACGTTATCAGCACGTATCTCACGCTCTCTTGCTGATCGGACCTGCTGTAGATGTTTTACTTTTTGATTTACTTTTCGCACTTCCGATTATCTTCTCTCTCTTCCTTCAATCACGTAGTAGTGATCGCAGTAGGGAATGAGGAACGCAGTCTCAAGAGCAGCCATCGTTAACAATAAAAATAGTAACCATGTCCACACAGAGACGCAGCGGCAAGGAAAGCAGAACAACGCCGCTTATCTTTGATCAATCAGAGCCGGATGGGTCGAACTACACCGACTGGAGTTTCAACATCCGCGCCACCTTGTCTGCAGATAAGCTCGACCCTACACTTGAGCTTCACCCGACGGAGGAGATCCCGACTCCATACCTGTGGCAGGCCATACTCATGATGCGCCGCCATATGGACTCAAGCCTCCGGAAGCAGTATATCGAGGAGGAGAGTCCCGCTCGCCTGTGGGCTGCCCTGGAGGACATGTTCAAGCATGAAGAAACAATCTTTTTACCTCGCGCGCAAGCGGACTGGAGCGCTCTCTGCGTTCTGGACTTCCCGAACTTCACCACCTATGACTCGGAGCTCCACCGGATCGTTGCTCACCTCAAGCTATGTGGCATCCCCATCACCGAAGCCGAGCTCATCAACAAAACTCTGAATTCATTTCCTCCTGCTTGTGCCATCTTATCTATTCAGTACCGGAACATGAAGTTCACTAAATATTCTGAATTGATGAAATACCTACAGGTCGGGGAGCAGCAGTAGCAGATCCTGTTGCAAATAGCAGAAAAGAGACCAGCTAAGGAGATACACAACACCGAAGTGTCTCCAACAAGAACCAAACCTGCTGATACCCCGACCCCCGCCTCCAAATCGAGCATCAACAACCGGGAGTCACACAACTCGGAGGCGCCGCGACGCACACCTAAAGGCAACTCAGTGAAACCGCGAAATCAGTGGAATAAGTCCAACTCTGGAAACCCGAGGTACGCGGGCAAAACCAGGTCTGACCAAACGTCTCAATCTTCCACTACGTCAGTCAAGGGCAACTGCCACAAATGTGGCAGACCCGGGCATTATGCCAGGGATTGCCGTGCATCCGAATACATCACTAACATGTACGAGGAGTTGCAAGCTCTGAAGGGGACAAAGAGAGAATCTCACACTCTCGATGCCCCCTCCCTCACACTAACTGAGATAGATCCAGAGAATTACATGGTAAACAGTGGAGAAACCGCCAATCAGGCCAATATTGCCTTGCTTGACAGTGCCTCCACCCACACCATTCTTCAAGACCAAGCGTCCTTTGAGTTCAAAACTTGGAACGAGCCTTGGCAAACTTGTGACCTAGTTACAATCGCAGGGAAACGTAGTTTCCAATTTTGTGAGGGCCGGGTACACCTAGTGCTGCCCGGGGGAGCCCCCCTCACCTGCGAACGGGCTATGTATGCCCCTGGCGCCCCCCGAAGCCTGATCAGCTATCGGGACTTGAGGGCCAACAAAATCCATATCTCCACTGCCCATGAGAAGGGAGGAGAATTCCTGGAACTTAGGCGAGGGCCCAACCTTCTTGCCT
The DNA here is from genome assembly GCA_963971425.1 of Bryoerythrophyllum caledonicum. Taxonomy (NCBI): domain Eukaryota; kingdom Viridiplantae; phylum Streptophyta; class Bryopsida; order Pottiales; family Pottiaceae; genus Bryoerythrophyllum; species Bryoerythrophyllum caledonicum. Next base: position 23,206,758 of record OZ020518.1, read on the forward strand.
TAGCCCGTGCAAGTCCTAACGGACTATACGAGCTCCCAATTCGAGGAGGAGTTACTGACGCCATCCAGTCCACTGGACAAGGGAGCGCAGGCCACTACACCAGCGTGTCCCAGGCCTCATTTCTCACCTCGAATCACCGTGCCGACCTCTAGCACCGCCGATTGGGCCATCCGAGGACCACGATGATGCGCCGCATGATACCACTTCTAGGAGGTCACGACATGTGCTCAAGTGATGCGGAGCATGTCCAGGACTGCAGCGCGTGCATCCAAGGGAAGCTGATACACCAATCCTCGCGTTGGAAACTCCCAACGGAAATGCCGGCACCACTGTTCCGACTTCAAGGGGACTGGTGTGGCCCAATCACACCAGAGTCAGATCGAGATACGAAAGATCGCATCAGCAGAAAACATCGCCGATGTGTTAACCAAGGCCTTACCTGCACCACAACACAGAAAATTGATAGCCGCGGCAGGTCTGAAATCCTTAGCTGAATTATCGAGCGAGTAATGGTTGTTACTCTTTTTCCTTCAAACTTGAGGTTTTTTAATGAGAACAACCATCCCTCGAGGAGGAGTGTTGAGATAACCAATCCTAGGGTTACTTGGGTTTCTCCGCCTAGTTAACACGTAGTTAAGTTAACTCGTAGTTCAGTCTTGGCAACTTCCTCTTCTACTTTTAACATGTATCACACCAAACCAGGATATAAACAATCTCCTGCCTCTGGTAGGAGGACCTCTCAATAGTTAATATATTTCAAATATATATTTATGTTATTTGCTCTCTCTCTAGCATCTCCTCATATGTTCTTCCTGCCTTTCTCTTAACAGTTCCCACATGAGGAGATGGACATGGATGGTTGGGTCATCCCCTCTCCATTCCCTGTGCCTTGTTCAAATCTTAGATACTAAATTCTTCCAATAAATCATAACCCGTAAATCTACAAACCCTGATCCCTCAACTCTACACCCTAAAATCTAATCGTTGGAGAAATGAGGAAGGAATGACTCCGTCCACATCCATCCCTGAAGGGGCCAACGGAGGGACCATAATGGAACCTGGTGCATGAATCCCCGCCGCAGACACGCTTCCGTATCCAGAACGTTCACGGTCCGCAGATTGCCGACGGTGCTGTGAGACGCAATTGCTGGCCTCTCGTGGATCCACGATAGCGTGCAACGAACGGCCTGTATCCTGTCTAGGTTGCTTTTCCACCATCGGATTGGACGGTAATCGACGCAGCAGGTCGGTTTCGCAAGTGTTGCCGTCGATACATGCGTTGGACGGCTATGGGGGGCGCGCGTTGAGCGAATCATATGCCTCACCGTGTCCTGCTGCTGGCACTTCTGGGCCGTTCTACGGATTCGGAGTTCTGGGCGAACAACACATTTTGCATTCGTCTTGCGACACGGACAGTTTTTTTCCCCAACTCGGTGCATTGCCTGAGTTTGGCTACTGCACCCGCTTAAATTCCACAGCACGAGAGGACGGAGTTGCAGCTGAATTACTCGGTCCACTCTGAATTTCGCTGCAGCTTGCTGATCGATTGCCGCCATCGATTTTGTTTTTTGAGGTGAAGTATCGTTCCTTTCTCCTCTCTCCAGGGCGAGTTCTCTTGTGTACTTTGGAATTAGGTTTTGCTGCTCTTGTTGTAGTTGCTGTTCCCAATCGCATGAAATGAAAGAGGTAGAAGTTCAAAATCACGTGATCTGTAACGTAAAACCCTAAATTCTCCTGAAAGCAAAGCTCGCGGGTTTGCTTGTTTTGCGACTGTTTGGAAGCGTTCATGTGAGGGTTGTTGTCAATGTAATGGTACTCTGGGTTGCAGATTCCGTGATGTCTCCGGGAGCAGTGACCCAAGTGGTGCAAGGGCTGAGCGCGCTGGCGGGCGCCTGGGTGATAAAATCCATCCTAGATGCCGAGCAAGAGAAGCCCATGGACGGATTCAGCCAATGCCCGACGTGCAACGGATCTCGGAGAGTGCCATGTATGTGCACGCGGTGGTCCGACGACGACGTGGGGTGCAATACGTGCGAAGGCTCGGGCATGATGCGCTGCAATTCCTGCGGCGGCAGCGGGACAGGGAAGCCGATCCCTGTGCAAATTCGAGCTTCCAATCCGCCCAGAAACGCTTGACACACCGCAGGTTTTTGTAACATGTATAGAAGGGGATTTTAATCTGTACTTTAGTGCATTGTCTTTGCGGAGGCTGCTTAGGTTCTCTGATGAGTGGAGTTATATAGATTTTGATACTTTTGGGAAAAAGCCTGGCCCGGGACACTTGAGTTTTCCTGCTTTTTATCCTCTCTTTTGTGTATACGACTTTATGAGCTAAGATGGGGATTTGTGAGTTCCTTGAACATTTCACAGAGAAGCAGGTTTGACTTGTGTATGCTAATCATGTTCGAAAATGCTTGTAGTTTGTCTTTAGATACACAATTTTAGTGTGGGCACATGTAGTATGTAGTAGGCTGCTTCTTTAACTCTGCGGATTTCAACGATGGAAAGGTGACAATACGACCATGGACCATGGCTAATGAAACAATGTCAAACAATGCTAAATAAATGTCATTTATTGTGATTTATGAAACAATGTCAAACAAATAAATGAAACAATATCATTTATGAACCAATGGGACCATTTTAGTAATTTAGGATTTCACCAGACTCAAGTCACAAAATATCAAAATACTAAATTAAAGACATGTTTAAATATGTCATTATACATGTAGAATATTGTGGCCGCTAGTGGCACTTTCTAACGTTTAGGGATTAAACCACCAACAAAAGCTTTTCACCTAAAACATGAAGATTCTTTTTAAGTTTTTAAATTACCCTATAATTGAAATAGAACATCATGAGTTCTACAAATCTTCTAAGATTTAAACTCTAAGTATGGAAATAGTTACAAATTTAAGTAAAATAGAACAACACTAAAAGTTTATTTATCTTTAGACTAATTGCAATAAAATGTATAAAGTGAGCCTTAACCCATTCTTAATCATAGAACCTACCCATTGTGCACCACAAATTGTACCAATATTGACCATGTTGTTGCCTAGAATCGATATCAAATACTTCACAAACCAAGCATTGGAAATGATGTCAACATTGTCATTGCCATGAATAAGGTTTTAGAGCAAATAGTTATGTTTTCAAATTATTGGTAGTTGCCGTGCTTGAATACACTTCAATAGATGTCAAAAAACCACCAATATAGCCTTCAAAAAGTAGATAATCATCCACCACTTGTCCATTGTGGGATGTGATTCACTCACGATCCTAGGTGGCTACACGGTTCTCTTTTTATAGTGTGGCCCACACTATTTCAAAGAATGTACACTAATTGGAGATTTATATGCAATCAAGGACTGCAATACACTTGCTTGAGGACAAATAATCAATCATAATTTGACATGCATGTGCTTGATGTAATTTAGTGAGGGTAGATTCACATCAATGATAAACCCACACTATATACAGTGAAGGGTGTAGTGGTTTAAGCACATCCTACCATAGTTGTGTGACTTTCGTGTTGAAAGAAAATGAAATGGCCGCATGAAGTACAAAAGAACTTGGTCGTCTCCAAACTCAAATTAGAATTGGTTTGGGGAACTTTGAGAATAAAGGAGGATAAGTCAAGGATATGAGCTGCTTCTTTCCCCGTTGAACTGGTTAGAGCTACACTAAACATCGCATTTAGTGTTGCACCCAGTAAATGACTTGTAAATGCTATAAGTTTTTACTTTAAGTGAATATTTTTACCAACGATGTTTGTGATGATCCTCTTATTTGAATACTATAGGGAGTTGTGCTCTTGGTAGAAATTGGCATCAAGAGTAAAAACTTATAGCATTTACAAGTCATTTACTGGGCGCAACACTAAATGCGATGTTTAGTGTACCGTATGGGAAAGAGGTCAAAGAACGCCTGGTGCCTTTGCCTCACTTACCAAGAACTTCAAACTTTGGGTCAGAATCCGCATGCCAATGCACACACGGACTTGAAGGGTTCCGAAGTCGGCATGCTGGACGCCAAAGGGACACTTTCGCATTCGTTCGTTGGTTGAGTTTCGCCGGTGCCCTTCTTTCGTCCATTTGCGGTTTCCCGTCCGTCTGCTGTGAAGCTCACAATGGTCGCCCCACTCCTTGCTGCGCTTTCACCGTCGTTTAGGGTTTCGGGATCATTGCTGCTGTTCTTCTTCGCCGCGGAGCCACTGTTGACCATGGGACGCATCCGCAAGTTCTAAGCTGAGTATTACTACCGGCCCCTCTTTGTTGTGCGCACAGGATTCCATTCGTAGCAGCAGCGTGCAGATGGCGACATTGCCGGCCCGGCTTGCCCAGGGGACCTCAATTGCGTCCTCTCACCCGCTGCCTTCCCTCGGCGACACGGCTGCGCTGTCGCAGCGGGCCTTCTTCCATGCAACCAGTGCCGAGCGGTGGCATGGCAGCGCGTATATTCTGTTTCCGGGTATCATCAAAATTATCGCCGTGCTACCTTCCTCTGTCTTTTTCTCCGTACTTTTTATCGTAGCGTTTTGTGAGCTCCAGAAGACTGCAGGTAGTGTCAGGTTATGCAGGTAGAGCTCCAGAAGTCCCATTATGTGTCCACTTCGTGTCCATGGGAGCAGAGATGATACTCCTTCCTCTCTAGCATAGGTTCGCGCTTTGGCGTTTGTAAATAGCCAGTTCTCCTGCGGGGATTCGTCTAATTTTATGTTTCTTTTGTTTTTCAACGTTTGCATACATGATCTAGTTACGTTTCTTTTTGTTCTCCAGGCTGAACTGATACGTGGTTGATCTGTGTTTCAGATGTGCTCGGGAGCGTAGTACTTTGCAGCAATCTCAAGCTATGACTACGTTTGCCAGCAGTAACGGTGTAAATGGGGCTTCAACCACGGTTGACATGACTATAAGCCCGAGGGTTGCGGCGTTGAAATCATCCAAGACCATGGCCATCGCAGATGCAGCCACCGCTCTGGTGGAGTCGGGTGTTCCTGTCATTCGACTTGCCGCTGGGGAGCCCGACTTTGACACCCCAAAGCCAATCGTGGACGTAAGGACAGCTTCACAACCAATTCTGACCATATCTAGTTTGTGTTCATCGACAGCTGCATGGATCGTGACTCATTACGTTTTCCTTTCTCAACACAGGCGGGAACACGAGCAATCCAAGAAGGTTTCACTAGGTATACTCCCAATGCCGGCACAGTTGAGCTCCGGAAAGCTATCTGCCACAAACTTCAAGGTGAGCACTTCTATAACCGTTGATTTAAAAAACCAATTGTTCAACGGCTTTGAGGTTTGATATCCAGTCGTGACCAACCTATGTACTGGGTTGTTTCTGAAATTATAACAGAGGAAACATCTGGCTTACTGTAAGCTTTTGTGCTAAAGATTGTTCACCGTGTATTTCAGAGGAGAATGGCTTATCCTACAAGCCTGATGAGATTCTAGTGAGCAATGGTGCCAAGCAAAGCATTTATGCAAGCTGTACTTGCGGTGTGTTCACCGGGTGATGAGGTACCATTCCCTTCTAAATGGGATTTGCGAGGAACTTGTTTAAGCGTCCATCTATAAGTATTGTATCTGTTATTTTTGACATCTTTATTTGTTGCAGCCTTTGAGGACTTTCCTGCTGAAGTTATGGGCATGCTTTGAAGTGCAGGTTATTGTGCCAGCTCCTTTTTGGGTGAGTTATCCTGAAATGGTACGATTGGCAGATGCAACACCTGTTATTGTTCAAACTTCGGTATCCGACAATTTCATACTGAAGCCAGAGGCACTTTCTGCGGCATTGACCGAGAAATCTAGGGTCTTGTTCTTATGTTCCCCATCAAATCCGACAGGCTCAGTTTACAGCCTTGAAGAATTGAAGGCCATTGCTGCTGTGGTTGCTAAACACCCACGTTTGCTCGTATGGCGTCTATATCAGTACACTCCCTTTTCTTGTGCACAATGATTAGATGCTTGCCAGTAGCAAAATTGCATTGAGAAAAAGGTTTACTCAGATTTTCGACGCAAAACATATTGGTTTGTATCGTATGCGGTGCTCTTACATGATCGACGATCACCGCCCTGCACCTTAGACTTTGTTCCTACCGTCCTGACTTGGAGATATAATGCATGCTGCAGGTGATTTCTGACGAAATTTACGAACATATTATTTATTCTCCAGCAAAGCATCACAGCTTTGCTTCTCTACCAGGAATGTGGGATCGCACTCTCACAATTAATGGTTTCTCCAAGGTTTGTAGAGCTTCCCTGCGCTAGCATGAAAGCGTAGTGGCTGGGGAATGATTAAAGATTCCATTGGATCCTTACTCTTTGTGCCAGCAATGTATGGGCCTCTTCATTGAGAATACGAGGGTTGTTGCACTTTATTTAGTACTTACGGCATTTTTTTGGTTGTTTGAGTCCTGCTAAGGAAGTGTTGTTTTGTGTCAGGCTTTTGCAATGACGGGGTGGCGGTTGGGCTATTTAGCAGCTCCGAAACATTTTTTGGTGGCTTGCAATAGAATCCAGAGCCAGGTAGGTAGAACACTGAATGCAGTCTCAAAGTTTTCTGACCATATGCGTACTCTTTGCATGGTCTTCACACCTGGTCATAGCCCCAGTCCAATTTGAATGTCGAAACAATCGTGATCTCAGAAGCGCCTGGTTATAACCCTCATTTTAGTGAAAATAGTGGAAAATTCATGATAACTTAAACATTCTTTTGGTACTAGATCTGCCGGAAACGCAATCTGTTTCTGAAGAAGTGGTTGGCTGTTTACAGTCAACTTCTGGTGCAAGTAGTATTTCACAGAAGGCTGGAGTAGCAGCTCTGGCGCTGGGCAACACAGGAGGTGAAGATGTAGCGACAATGGTGAGGGCTTTCAGAGAGCGAAGGGACTTTCTGGTGCAACGTCTACAAGCTATAGACGGTGTTAAACTTGCTTGTCCTCAGGTACCAAACCTGCGATTTTATGTTCTTAAATTCTGCTTCATGCTTGATGGGCGGGCGTAATTCGAGAGGTACTTATCTGCATTCACTTGGAGGACATGCGGACGTTACTGGGTTATCTAAAGCCACAGTGAAACTTCCGAGTTCACTGTAGATGAAGCCGAGACGGAGCAGTGAAATCGTATCGGATTAAAGGTGTATTACAGTTGTGTTCATGTTTATTTGGAAGGGTATTTGCACGTCTTCATTTGGAGATCGAAGTATTTTGATTTATGCTTTAATTTGGTCCTAAGAATTTGTCCGCGCATTGCTTCACATGCTGCAGGGAGCTTTCTACCTGTTTCCAGACTTCAGTGCTTACTTTGGAAGCTATGCCGAAGGATTTGGAACCATTTCTGATGCTGAAACTATGTGTCGCTTCTTTCTAGAAAAAGCGAAGGTAACTACAAATTTTATTGTTTTCACAATCTTAATAATTATCCGACTTCCCGCTAGTATATATTAGTCTTCTAACCACTTCGGCAAATTTGCTGGTTTCAGGATAAAAGAATGTTGTTGGTATTTTAGAAATGTATTGACGTGGAAGCTTTTCCTGCATCTTTGGAAGACTTCGATGAGACAGGCTTGATAGGTTCTTTATGTCCCACTTATTGTGAGCCTCCTTGTCCCGCTGCAGGTAGCGCTTGTACCAGGAGACGCTTTCGGAAATGGTGGGTGCATCCGAATATCGTATGCAGCATCTATGGAGGAATTGCAAACGGCCATGGAGAGTATCGAGTCTGTTATGTCTCTGTTGAAACCCTTAACAGCCGCCTCTGTTTGAAAGTCGACTGCTGATATTTAGGTATGGTCTTATTGACGTATGAAGGCATGGCATCCTTAGGGCCAGTTTACACTAAGGTGAAGAAGTGCACCGGTTGGTCAAGAATTTCAGCCCAAGACATGGTTATTTGAGGCAAGGGACGATGTGCAAGGCCATGTTTCTTGTCCAAGGCTTTGAGCTCGCCCAAGAAACTTGACCTCTGGAGAACCTCCCCTCCAAAAAGTGTCGCCACATTGGCAGCCATGTCATTTTTTCATCCATGTACAAAGTTCTCCACTGGAGGACTCTTGGCCGTAGTGTAAACCCCCATCGGAGAAGAGTGTCACTCTTGGCCAATCAAATTTCAGAATTCCCCTAGAATTCATGACCGGTGGACTTCTCCACCGTAATTCAAACTGGCCCTTAGGGGGGTTTTACACTATGGTGGAGAACTCCACCGGCCGGTCAAGAAGTCTCGGCCAAGACATGGTTATTTGAGGCGAGCGGTGGATGTTGGACAAGACAAAAAAAGAATAAAGTAATGCATGAAGAAGTTGCTCTTCCCCGGTGGGTTGGTTTCTTGTCCGGGGGTTTGAGGCCGGACAAGAAACAAGCCCACCGGAGAAGAAAAGTTTTGCCACATAGGCGGCCATGTCATTTTATCATCCATGCTTGAAGTTCTCCACTTTAAGTCTTGGTCGTAGTGTAAACCCAATCCGGTGAAGAACAATTTTTTCTCCAATCATATTGCTCCATTTCCCTTGAATTCTTGACCGGTGAACTTCTCCACCATAGTGTAAAGCGGCCCTTAGATGTATCTATGAACCTGAGCGCACGTCAGGAAACATGTTCGACAGAACCTACAGACTGACTAGAGCATTTCAAATTCATGCATTTTTCAAGATCATTGGATAAATTTTGGAGGGCACCTACAGGATGGGTATTCAAATTTTATTACGATTTTCACACGTGAGATGGATGTCTGTAACTTTAGGTTTAGTTTTTTACAGGCATCTCTCGTCTGAAGGCTGCTAAGTACCAGAACATGATATTATTATTCTTAGTAAAAATAATGAGAAGTATTTTTTGGAATGTTGATTTGGTGCGCGCTCTAATAATTGAGGAGCTTGCTAAAATATTCTGTTTTACTCGTGTTAATTGCTGTTACCTTTGAGTGTTTCCGATGCTATGTTCAGTAGGATCTCTTAGAAAAATTTACATTCTTTAGCAGCAACAGTAGGAGGTGAGGGTTGAAAATTGTTAACTTACCATGATATTTTTGGCACAAGATCATCTCTATGTTGACAACATTTGTGTTAAGTTTCAAGGCCAGAAGATGAATACAGGAAAAGATATTCAAAACCTACAAATATGTGTACACTAAAGATCATATTTTACTTTTTTGGGGGGATTTTTGGGCCAAAATTGCAGTCTGCGACCCCACTTCTGTCTAAAAGAATTATTTTAAGAATTTTACACAATGGCCAGAGGGAGTTAGATTTTTTTGGGGGGCCACAACAACCATAAAATAAGGGGCAGATTTTCCATTACGGGGTAATCTCGTAAATTGAAGATGAGGGCGAGGTTTACTGTTAAGGGTTGTCTTTGTGGTCGCGTCGCCGGGCGAGGCGCTCGAGCTCGCGGATGCGGGGGTCGAGGAGCGCGGGGTTGCGGAGGGCTGCATCGGTCAGGATCGCTCCCGGTGGAGGAGATGTTCCAACTCGTGACATCGCGGATTGGGAAGAGGGCCGACGCGGGCCCGCGGGTTGGGTTGGCGCAGGTACTTGTTTCGGCGTTGCAGGTGCGGTTGTATGGGATCAGGTCGGTCAGGTAGGTTATATTCAAATCGGTGAGGGTGGCAACATTGTGTGTGGGTGGGGGTGGGGGTGATATGTAGAAAGTCTTTGCGTGTTGTATGAGAGTGAGAGCGATCCAGGAAGCAACCGGCAGAGTAGGAGAATTGGATCACTGGACGTGCGGGACTACTGGACAGAACTCGACCCCGGAGTCGTGGTCGTGGTGGTCGTTGTCGTCGGACGACATCCGATGATGGTGGGAGATCAGTCACGCGGTTGAATACTTTAAGCAGTGAAGCACTCGGCAAAGCGACGTCGACCGGGCCAGAGGAAGAGGCCGTAGCCATAAGCACGCAAATAAGATCGGGGCGATGTGGACGTCAGGCTGGAGATCTGCGATAGCTTATGCGGGCCGCATTTGGGCCAGACTCTGAGTCCAATATGCCACGTGCCACCGGACCAATTTGTTCGACTGGGTTCCAAGTTGCATCTGCTTGCCTGTCTCTTTATTGAGGTGCATGAGGTGTTCCGTTCTTTTCCGTGGCTTTAGTCACTCGAGAGAGATTTACTGTCATTCTACTACTGCCACGAAGGTGTTGTCGCCTCTGGCTGGAGACATGGCACTCACGTTTTGGGCTCGTGCAATCCGTAATTGTTGTCGATCTGGTCGTCCATGTCCATCGAGGCTGGCTGCTTAGGTACGAAGTACGGAGTGTTAACCCAATGAGGGCAAGGCGCCTGGGATTAGCATTGCCGGTTACATGGGTGGCGTAGCCTCGACCGTCCTTGGCTTTCTTGCATGTATGTAGGATCCGAAAGTTGCCGTTCCTGGAAAGCTGGCTTCAGAGCACGTCGCTCCTGCCGCCTTCCAGTGGACACTCTTGCCCTAAACCGTGTCAGTTATGGACAGCCTCGCGGCGACTCCGCAATACAAGTACAATCTCCTGCCTCATGATCACTTTCGAGTCATCGAAGTGATCGGCATCGATCCTACCCTGAGCATAAGGCTTCTCGAATACCCGGACGACTCACCGCCCGAGTACTACGCTCTCTCATACGCATGGGGCTCCGAATCGAAGAGCGCGACTGTTACCTGCAATGGCCAGTCTCTCGCGGTCACACCACACCTTCGTGACGGCCTGCGCTCCATCTGCATCACGGCAGGCCGGACCAGGCTGTGGGTGGACGCAATCTGCATCGATCAGGCTGTGGACCAGGAGAAATCGGAGCAGGTGGCAAAGATGCATCACATCTACTTCAGAGCCCAAGGTGTGTATGTGTGGTTGGGCGAGGGCCAAGACTGCAGCGACGAAGTCTTGGATGCCATCAACAGACTGGACCCTGAGATCATGGCGCGACCTCAGCTATCGGAGGACGAGATCGTTATGAGTGTCCTCAAAATCAAGTCAGAGTCTCCAAAGCTGTTTGATGTGTCACTGTTCAAGCCGTTAGCTGCTCTCAGCCGGAGGGCCTGGTTCAAGAGACTGTGGGTAGCGCAGGAGTGCTTTTTCGCCAACACACTGCGCTTCTTCTGCGGTGACAGGCAAGTCAACGGTGTTTGCTTTCTCGAGGTGCTGCAGAAGCTCTCTATCCATTCATTTGGGACCGTGGAGCCGCCTGGGGTTGGCAAGGAGGTGGACTTGTTTGGCGGGTTCTTGGCATTCATCGAAGTAATGAATATTAAGAAAGAGAAGCCCGGCAGTCGGAAGAGGCGTTCGCTGCTTGATTTCATCGTCCTTGGGAGAAGTCGGCTGACAGAAGAGGCAGTGGATCGAATCTACGCTGTCTTGGGGATGACTGAGGGTTGGAATGAAGCCTATCAAGGGCACATTTCTGTGGACTATTCTAAGGAAGCAAGGACGAACTACTGGAAACTGTACTGCACCTTTGGAAAGATGGCACTCGTGAGGGAGCCGAACCTCCGGCTTCTCTCCATCGCGTGCTCCGAGGAACGCCCCGTCGAGCTGCCCTCTTGGTGTCCAAACTTCCACTCACTAATGAAGACGCAGAGCATGGGCGAAAATTGCCCCTACTCAGCAGGGTGGTCATGGTCTCTTCATGGCCGACGATCTAATTTTGGGACTTGTGACAGGCACTCTCACTTTAAGGGGAAAGAAGTCAGCCACGTGGTCACGTCGCCGAGTTCGAACACGATTTCGATATGGGGAGCTGCCCTGGGACGTATCTCGGCGGTGGGGAGGACACGGAACTGGGATCTTAGGAACTACTCCGACGACTTGCTGGCCGTCCAGCCACTGGTATTAGCTATCCTGCAGTGGCTTAAGGATAGTGAACGCTTTTGCAAGGAGCATTGCGGAGAGGATGCCGGAGCGCTGTACGTTTGGGGTGAAGTTCTTGTCGGGGCCACTAACAAGAATCGGAGGCCCAGCAAGACTGCTGTGGGCGAGAATAGAGGCGACAGCAAGGGGTTGGCGCCGCCAGAAGGAGGCCACACGGCCAGCGGTGCCCATGATGACAACCGGCTGACTAAAGACATTGACACTGGCGCCACAGATGATACCGGTGAGGGCGAGGAAACAGATGGAGCAATGGCGGATCAAGGGAGCAGCGAGAACGATGACGCCTACTCCTTTCTGCAGCGTGTTTTACATACGGTTGTCATGCTGGACGCCAGCACCGATTGGAGAGACCAAAGCACTGGGATCCTCGAGCTTTTCCAGATATGCTATGTGTGTCTTATGGTAATCGAGGAGTCTTGGGAGAATCGGGTTCTCTTTGCTACGGAGAACGGCCACATCGGATACGCGTCAGAAGAGATAATGCCCGGCGACGATGTAGTGGTTCTTTACGGTGGGCCGACTATGTACGTCTTGAGGGAATCGGACAGCGAGTATCGTTTTATTGGGGAGGCGTACGTCCATGGCTGTGTAGATGGGGAAATGTTCGAAATGATGGATGACGGTCTTGCAACGGAGAAGCTGTTCCAGATATGTTAGCTATGATGCAGCGATGGTGGCCAGAACTGGGAGCCCGTCTTCACGTGGAAGACGCATCTCGGAGCCAGGTACAGATTGGCAAAGTCATGTCTATCTGTCTGTTTCGTGGTTGCTACGAGGGCAATGAGCGATTTGACAGGACATCCCCACGCTGGGACTTACCACGCGTGGGGAATGGATGAACGGAAAGGTACCTCTTTTGTGGGCGGCCTGGGCAGTTGCTCCTGGGCACAGCCCCGGCCCATGCACAGGCACAGTTGTGGAGTCTGGCCCCGGCCCGCATCTTTCGCTCGGAAGACGCCGTCCCCTGCCCCGCTTCGCTCACTCTCGCTCCCGCATCGCCCGGTTGCGCATCGCCATCGCGACGCTGTGCATTGCCAACGCGAAGCCCTCTTCCAGTGCCTCAAACATGCGAAAGAGGCGATAAAAGAGGAGCCAGTCGTGATGGAGCAAGGAAAGGCGTGGAAGACGAGGAGGAGAGCGACCCGTTCGAGGTGAGTGTTTTCTGCCGAGGCGGTCCAAGAAGGAGGAGCGATCAAAGAAGAAGCTGGACGAGGAGCCCGGAAGGAAGTTCGCGAAGGCCTCTTCCAGTGCCTCAAACTTGCAGCCGACCAGTACCGCCACTCTTGAGTAAGAGATTCCTCACTTGTGAGTTTATGGTACATGTGGGTAAGATTTATGGTGAGAACAAGGAGCATACGTTGGGGGTTGGACTTACATGCATACTTAAGATAGTTGTGTCGATTATGAAAGTGTTTTGTTTTGGTTTGTTTTGTTTTTGCCAGGGTACAGACGACTATTGGCATCGTGGTGAGGTACGCGTTTGACTAGCGCCTGAAGTTCAGCACGGCACACCAGGCGGCCATCGAGAAGCTGTGGGCGTTGGTTCGGGAGCAGCAGGTCTGCCGCAAGGAGGGCAAGTCAACGACGGGAAAGCTGGACGTGTTGTTCGAACTGTATCAGGAGCAGTACACAGCCACCTGCTCTAGAATCTTGTACACACTGCACAGCGAATCATCCTTCACCTCAGAACCGGTTCATCCCTTGTGCTTCAATCATTTCGTGACGCCTAGAAGCCTGTTTTTGGTCCTTTCAACAATGTAGCCGAGTCTTTAAGGTTGAATAGTGAAGCTTAGCTTTGTTTTTCATCTTCTGGATTGTTGTGATTATAAGGCAGACGTCGTCATGAATGCGGCCTGTGGTGGTGTAGCTGGAGGTGGAGCTTACGAGGTCTTCAGCATGGTGATTATTATGAGGGTTTCAGTATGGTGATTCCTGGCAGCTCTGCACGTATTTCGCCTGATAATTGTGACAAATCAAGTCTGTGCTGTGCACAAATCTCTTCCAGGAACATCAGGGTAGCAATATAATCAGCCAGCCATTGTGCAACAGTCCTCCCTCTATATTAATTCCGTCTGATGGAACAATCTAAAGTTGAAACTGTTTTGATTGGTTTGGGATGTAACGATATATCTCATGATTCTCTTTCATGATATCGCAGAGAAATGAGGATACTTCTGCTAATGTGCATGGTTTTTGGTAGGTAGGATTTAGGGTTGGTAAAGTGCATCTCACGAATGAGTATTGGAAGTTGTTGGTAATTTTTCACCTGGTTCTTTCAACTTTGTGGATAAGAGCTTCTGTATAGAATTATACATTACTTATATATTGTGTTTTTCGATGTTTTTTGTAAATGAGAAGCAATCTTACGGTTTTTTGTGTAGATATTTTCTTTACAAGAAAAGGTCTTGTTGCTTCTTACAGGTATCACATAGTATTTCTGAGATTTAGGTAGGCCGGACCCCAAACCTAGATGTCTTTTCCAACATATGGAAAATTTGGTGATTCAGGCTTTGAATCTTGTCTTTTCCAACATATGGAAAATTTGGTGATTCAGGCTTTGAATCTAGTCTAGGATTGAAGGGATTGTTTTTGTATTCCAGCTTGGAAACAATATTTGATGCAATGATTTTGGTGAAGGACATGGTTGAGTATTTAGAAACATATAGGTTCATTGGTAATGTTCATCAAAGTGATTCAATTATGAATATAGCTTAAACCTCATTTTACTTAAACTTAAGCTAGGACATTTCATCTTCTTTTCAATATACAACTTAGAGAGATTCATATATAAATTTACTATTTATTTTTCTACTACAAGATGTGTTGTAAACCTTCTTATTGACCACTTGGATTCTCATTGTAAGACATACAAAGCTCACTAAAAAACAACACTTGAATTGGCTCATTCCACGCACACTTGTTTTTAAAATGTTACACTCTTTGTCTACCTCTAAAGGTTGGTGTACAAGGCACTTATATTATATTTAACCCTTTAACGCCTACAAGGCCTTGGCATGGTCATTTTTGGTACTATTTTTTCTTCAACCTCCTTACACATTTGAAATCAACCTTTCATGGTTTTTGAACGCATGTCAAGCTCCAAGAGAGCTTTCTAATGCATGTCTCCAATCTCCAATTGGAATAGACATTCATGAACTACAATGTTGTGTATGAGTAGTCTTGGTAGGTTTTACTTGCCCAAATGTATCCATTCATTGTGTAGATGACATTCCATGGTTGATGGTCCGGGTAAGCATTAAAGGGTTAACATTGTCGTTATGAGCTTAGACTTTGTGTATTGCAATATGTCTTTTAACCCCTAAAGGACCAACCTTCCCAATGGGCGGGAGTTTGGATTTTGAGCATATACCTAAGATTCATCAAAAAATCCTTTTATATTGAAAATATTATACTATTGGTTTGAAAGTTAGTACCACTCAAAGTCAAAAATGGGGACTTCGAGCTACTCCAAAAATTTTGCTAGAAGTTTCTATTGACATTGATATTTTTCATATACATAAAGAATACTACTTTCTTTGAGAATGTTCAAAACAATTCTTGTCTTTAGTGTAAAAAAACATTTTATCTCAAGTCAAACAATTTCACAAATTTTCGGGCAAGGAGGGAAAGAAAACTCATCTTTTCTACATAAAACCTAGAGATCTTCATTGCTTTCACTTTATATTTTTTCAACAACAATATGTGGTGAAAGTATTCTTATTGACTGTTTGGATTATCATTTTAATACTTATAAAGTTCACAAAAAAATAAAACGTGAAATGACAATTGTTTAGCCCTCACTTCTTGTACACTTGTTTTGAATATGCTACACCCCTTCTTTACCTCTAATAATTGGTTTATGGGAAAATATCATCATGCTTAAGACAATGGTAAAATTTTCAGACCTTGTGTAATACAAAAATTTGATACAAAGTGAAGTCAAAGTCTGTTGATCTACTCAATGCAGGGAAGAAAATGAACCATTTTCTCATATTTAAGCACTATAATCTATCAATCCATTTGGTGGATTGCAACCAAAAAAAGTACAGCGTGTTTATCTTAATATCTTATGGTTTAAAATCCAAAATTTCACTTGAAATGTGATTTTCATGCATCCTTTTTACAATGACAATTTTATACTAATTTTTTAGCAAAATTAGCTGTGGTCCTTTAGGGGTTAATGCATTAAGTGTGTTAAGGGCCTTAAATCCACTACTCATTATAAAATACTATTTATGGATTTTCATGTTTTGAAAAATTGAAAAGAGAAATGTTTAAAAAGGGTACCCAGAGACAAATTTGCAAAATGGGAGGTATTTTGGGGAATGCAACGAGTTCTTTACCTCTACATCGAATACAAAGTATCAGAGGAGAACTTTATTGAATGTACGAAAAGTAATATGGGAAGGATCTTTGATGACTACAATGTTCTAGCAATCAAAAAATTCTTTCAGAAACATTATATAAAGATATTTTGTGAGTTTTTTTTAACAATTTGATTTGATGATATAGATATTTTGGAAAATCTTTTTTAAATATGTTGTACCATCTATGCGGTTTTATGTTATACCCTTTGCATTATGCAATTTTTTTGCAAATTTATGGCTAAAAGGATTGAAGCATCTTCCTCACTCTAACCAAGACACAAATAACAACATTGAATCATATCATAGCGCTTTAAAGAGATGGCTAAGCAACAAGAAGAACATCTGGAAGGAGTATTAATTGGGTAATATGGCGTCTATCAACATCTATTGCCTCACATTATATGTATTTAGCCAAACATAAATTAAAAGGTTTTATTCCAAACAAGAAGTTGAAAGGAACTGTGGAAAAATGACTGCAAAAGTTCAATTCCAAACTAAGATGTTTTAAAGCCGTTTTCTTTGGATAATCAATGGATGGTGAAGTCTCAAACTTCTAAACACCGGTAGTATGTTTTTAGAGGAGATCCATTTGTTGATTATGTATGTTCTTCATGTGAATTTGCTCTACAAGGGATTTTTGTAAGCATGAAATTATAATACTTTTGATGTTCCTTCAAGATTGTCGCCCAAGCTCCATTTTATAATACTGTGGTACGTATTGTAGAATCGAACCAGATGGGTTGAAAGCCTTATACTTGTATTCCAAGCCCCTTGATATTAGTGACTTGAGGAAGATTTAGAAAAAGATATTAAAACTACTTCAGAAGCGGAAACAAAAGATGATATTGATATTTGGAGAAGATTTACTTAGAGAGTCTACTCACGAATCTTTGTCAGTAAAGATGCAGCAACTTCTTAGAGGAATTCACAAAGAATCTATAGCTAGAGGGAGTATGTTAATGCAATATAGAAATGCTATATTGGAGAGTTTATATACATATGTAAAGCATATATAATCATTATAAGTCTTGGAGCCACTTCATCCACATATGCACTTTTGAAGGAAGAACAAATGTTACAAGCAAGTCTATTAAACGAAGTCAAGATTATATGGAAGTCTACGTGCAAAGGAAAAAAACTAGGACATGAAAGAAGTATCTTCCTTCAACTAGCTCATTTCCTTTAACAAGCGCAATTCCATCAACAAGCTCAATTCCTTTAACTAGCTCAAACCCTTGAAGGTTAGTGTGCAATACAAATCATCAAGCTTATCTTCTTAAATATTGTGCGTATGTCTTAGCCTACAGGCAAATACGTCCATCATAGAATTGGTTAGTAATTAGTTTTTCGACATCATTTTCTGATCTAATTAATCTTAATACACTAAAAAAACTTCATCCATGGTCAATGAGTTCTCAATACTTGTTGGTTTGTAAATTTTCTACTAAACGGTATAATATGAACATTTTTATTGTTTTTTCACAATTTCATTCTAAAGCATAGTACAATTGTTCACATTTAACACCTCTTGAGTTCATATTGTAAAAGCCACACATAAAACTCTTGTATTATATTTTTTGATATGAAGATTGTATGGCAATGATGTACCAAAATCCATGTTTCACTTATTAAATGATAATTGAAGAATATCCATGTTATTTTTTATATGAAGAATATTACACCCCATATATCATGTGTCAATATTAAAATAATATTGAACCCCGGAAACCTTATTCTAGGAAAATAATATGGTTCCAATACACAAGTTTATAAACTCTGAACGTATGCATGTACTTGGAAACATTCAAAATAAAACCAAATACAAGTGAATACATATCAACTATAGAATACATATTCTCCATTGTAAATTACTTATGTACATAACTGACTTTCCTGGATTTTAAACCGAGGATCCGTTAAGCAGCATCTACAAATGCAAAACCAGATAATATCTTACCTTAACCCTTAAACATCATATGGTGTCACTTGTGGCCACTATATTCTATATGTAGAATGACGTATTGAAGATGATAGATTTTAGATTTTGAAAGGACCTCAAAATGAAAGATGTTAGCTGAAAAAATTTAAATCCAAAGGTGTAAGTTTTGCTAAATTTAAATACATGTATTATATCATACAGAGTGAAATACGGATCTCGACTGACGTTCAAGGGTTTGGAAGCAGCAAACCACGAACAAAAATCGCTCGAAGCTCCCTCACAAATTCTGCAATTTTACTCAGAATTTTTCATACTCCTTCATACCTTTGTGCGTCTATTCTCAATGCTTTGAGTTCTCTCACAATTCTATACGAAATGAAGTCGATCGGAGCACGCTAGGGTTTGGCAATGAAGCGGAATATATGCTCTGAGGCAGCCATGGCAAACGTTCTGCAGACAATGTGCTCGGTACGATGTAGAGAGAGACTGGTGCAGCTGATTAGAGATAAGTGATTAGTGACTCGTAATTCATGATTAGTGAATTGCAATTCGCTGATTTACAACTAATTGGTGTCTCTACCATGCTTGGCTTGCCTCGAGAGAGGGGATTTTACTTCAAAGCTCTACCAAATGAGGTTTTCAAGCTCTACTGATCATACATGATGAGTAACATTATTGTCCACTTTCTCAAGTAGGAAAAGTGGAATTGTACAAACCAACACGGACAAAAGTTCACATCTATAGTTCCAATGTCTGCATCATGTAGAATATTAATTTTGAAGCATTATTTTTTATTTAATATTAAATTTGCTGATAGAATTATGCTTTACTTTTTGAAGACCAATGTAAAGCTTAAGCTTATTTTTAATTTTCACATCATATTTTCCAAAATGGTTAGGAGACTTCTCTTGTACATGCATGAGAGGTGGTGCATATTGATAATTGTTGTATATATTGTTATACAGTTAATTTTAAAATTTGAAAGTGCACTTCTAGAGTGTGCACTTTTATAGAGTGCCTCAAAACTATGTAGAAATCCAATTTTGAAACAATAGTTAGTATCTCATATGATTTCCGTTAATAATTTATACTATATTTTTTTGATGATTATCATAAGACTTAGTTTTTTTTGTAAACCTCACATCACATTTTACAAAAATGGATAAGAGACTTCTCTTTTTACATGTGTAGGAGGTGGTGTACATCGATAACAGTTGCTTCATAAGTATGTTTTTATATTTTTAAAAAGAAAGATGGAGAGGTTGTGTTGTACTTAGTACTATAAACCTTAGTAGCTTTTTTTCATCCACAAACTCATTACAAAGGATAAAATTTATTTAGAAAAATTGTAATATATCAAAAAGTGCTAAAATAGTAAAATGTGAGAATCTTCAATTTTCACCACTCTTGCATCAAAAAGAGAGTCTTCAATCCTTAAACATCCCTTGCAAACCATGTATATATTGTCACGTATTCAGCTATGTAGTATATAAAAAATATATGAATATTTAGGAAGATCTACACCTTTAAATTGAAGATTTTTCAACTGACATCTTTCATTTGAAGGTCATTTTAAATTTAAAATCAAAACCTTATCATGTTTAAATACAACACCAAACATGTACAATATTGTAGCCACCAATGGGTTGTTGGATCGTTTGAGGGTTTAAAAAGTGTGCTACAAGAGTATAAAACATTGTCAAGAAGTATTAAAAACCTATCAAAGAGTATCCTCCATGTTGGTAGTGAATCAGCCCTTTATCAAATCCACTTTGTACCAACGGTTAGATGACATTGAAATGTACAAGAAAAATATATTATACAAAATATCATCTAGGCACACAATACATTTGGCTTTTGTCAGGTCGCCGGTATGAAGAAGGCCTAACGAGGAGAATGCTATTTTATGAGCATTGAGGAGTGAGCAGAAAAAATGGATTTAGGCAGTTTAGTGTGTACATTTTAAATTATTTTGAAGGAAATTTTGACTTATGAAAGGACCTATGGCCGTGGATTCTTTTACATTATATAGGCATACAACTTATAACAAAGAGAGGATTTTTTGTATTGAAAGAAAAACCAATTATTATAGTTTTATTAAATACCTTATGGCCGTGGATGAAAGATCAAGCACTTTCAAGTTTACAACAATGAAATTAGTATGTAAATATAATGTAGGGAGTATTTGGACAATGTCTTGAGGAAAAATCCACTTTTATAAGAGGTAGACAACTTAGTACGATAATTTTTTGCAGTTGGGTTCAGCCAATGATTATACTTCAAAATGCAAAAAAAAATTGAATTGTAAATTTTGTCGAATTGTAGGGTTATTTTTTCAATGTAGCGAGGATAGTTCAAAGATGATAGTGCAGGAGTAAATTAGTAAGATAAAAGATAAATGTATGATTTAGTTATTAGTGTTAAATTGGCATCATAAGATCATAATAATATTTCACGAAGAGAAGAAAATAAATTCAATATATAATGAAACAGTCCTAAAGGACATAGTACAATGAGATAAGTACAATGCACTTATTCAATTATAATGCAATGCAAATCAAAGAACTATCTATAAATGCCTCGCCATTGTAAGCCTATTTAGAACTATCCTCGCTACCTGCACCTTCATTTGCCTCTACATCAAGATACTGAATAACATGACTATCAAAAGCGCGCCTAGGCCACCGTAATGGTGGAGATGGCAATGCTACCATCACTTGAGCCACATTTGCAGCATAGCTAGGGAGAAAAATGCTTGATGGTGGTGTAGGCATCACAAGCCCTGTTGGAGCAGAAGGAGTTGATCTTGTTGAAACTCTACAAGAGAAAAAACAATAAGAAATTGAAGAAGAATTAGTAATATGTTTATAGTATGAAGGATAAACCATAGTACAAGGTCCAAACTTACTCACAAGATGCTACACGGTTGCGTTTTTGTCTCTTCTGAAGACGCTCATTAGAAGCATGCCTTCAAATCCTCTTATTTTGAGCCACCGGAGGTGGCATTGCTGTAGGAATGAGAGGCTCCAAAAGACTTTTGAATATCTCCGAGTCATCTTCAAAGGCTAGAATGTGGTGACCGGTTGCTTGACAAACACAAATAGATGCTCCTGCAAAACGCCAAGACAATTAAAAACCGACTTGACTGTATAAATAAATGTAAAAGCACATTAAAAAATCAAATAGAAGATTAAGTGTCAAATAAGATTTACCAGTGGAGGCATTCCAATCTAATATAATATCTCCAACCTCTAATGCTATCTCGATGAAGAACCTCATGAAATCAAAACCTTTTCCTGAGGCCCTCGCCATGGCACACTCTCATGCATAAGCTAAGTGTCAGACGTTACCACATTGTAGAAAGTGCCGTGTTCATCAATGCTCGAGCGGAAGTAGAATTGAGATTTTATTGGATCATCTCGTACAAAAAATTGAGCCTAGAATGGAGTACACTACAAAAAGAATGTAAGAATTAATTACGACATATAAAGTTACTTTAATATGCAAAGTAAATAAGTTGAATAGATTAAACATACCGTGGATGAGGAATTACGTGGCAAAGCTAAAGGAAGTTCATTCATTGCCCACCAATCTTGCTGAAGCCGGAAATTATAAGTCTCTTCTAGCTCTTCCACCTCAAACAAGACGTCACGGTCATTTGGATGAAAGAGTAGGAGAACGGCGTTGTCATGCAAGAACAAATCAGCAAATTCAAACACTGTCTCTATACATTTTTCCGGCCTAACATTTCAAGGTGGAATGACCGTACTCGGTACTGATATTCCATGCACAGGCATATTCTATGGAATGTCTACAATAATTAGATCAATTCTAGTGTGTTTGCATTGTGGATTGGAAACACGACCGATCCTCTCTGCAAACCTGATAGAAGAAATGATGAATAATAAAAAGAATCAAATCAAATGATATTAAATAAACATACTGAAATTGTTAAGGAGGAATAAAATATCCGAGATATAAAATCATGGAGTGATGTCCAAAGAAGATGATGACCACCATTGAGCCCCAAAGAATCCATAATAGTGAACACTGAGGCATTTTGAATGAATGACTCAGTGGACACAATAGGAGGCTGTAGGTTGACGTGCCTTTCACTGCGCATCCACATTCCAAGAGGTTTGCAAATAGCAAGAATCTACAGCCTAAGAATCCATCACAGGGGAAGAATCTAATACATGATGATTTGAAATTGCCACCTTTGTACAAGCATCTGCCATCACTTTCTCTACAATTTCAGCTTGTTCTTTTGCAATCATAGTTGCCTTTTCTTCCTCTAGCTTCTCCTTCTGTTTCTTCGACAATCTTTTCTTTTCAGACGAAGTCCCATCTTCTGCCACAACTAGAGGTAATGAAGAAGGATCCTGCAAAACAATGTCATCCTCCTCCTTTGCTACTGGTAAGACATGTGCATTGCCAAGTATGCTACTTCAAAACTCCACCTCTTCATCTGGGATAAACAAAATGGGACACTCTAGATACCAACCACCTCCTTGAAGGTGTAGTGCCGAGAACTTGCTTTGCTGAATTGTTGTGTAGATGCAAAGACCAGAGTTAGGTTGAGCCCATGCAGCAAAGAATGGAGGGCAGTTTTTCTCTCCAAGTGCATTCTTAGGCAAAAGTTCTCTCATGACATACATGTACTCACAATGCAATTATTAAAATATAAAACACAATTTCAATATGATACAATCAATAATTATATAAAATACTTTGAAAGCAAATGATGGAGTTTAGTTGAAAGCTGTAGACAAGACGGCTACAACAAAGATTCCAGTTGGTATACTTTCAAGCCAAGAATTCTAGAGAAAAGAGGCTTGATGCTTGTGTACATAAATGATAAATATGCCTTGTTCCATAATACAATATAATCAGCAGGCTTCATGATTCCGGGAGAGGCTTGCCAATCCACTGAAATGGTTCCTTTCAAACAAAGGTTCTTGAACTCGACAATGAACAAGTTTTCTAGCTGAATGTACAATAAAGAAATAGTTAAAACAATAACATTGAAAGTTTAAGAAAGAAGTCAACAAAAGTTTAGTTTATACTTGAACCCAAAACGTAGCCCCGTTCAGCCTCGAGTCCAGTACAGTTTCTTTGACATCTCCACCTGGAAACCAAAAAGAAGATCGAAGGGTCGACCCCAAATTCCACCTATGAAGTCATTTAGCTTTAAAACGAGGCTCAACAGCTGCAGTGGCAACCTTCTGCAATTTTTCGATTGTCATCATCGTCTTTTTGAAGTGACTAAAATGATAATTGATCCACACACCATGAAGACATTAAAAAAATATGAGACATCATAAAGAGGGTAATGATATGAAATTTGCTATGATTATATTTAATAATAGTGCAAACATACCTCTTCAAAATAACCATCCCCATTGTCGGGATTTGCAACAAAAAGGTATTTAGGAAAATCTTTAGATTTGATTGCTTTAACTATTGCGTTTGCAGCAATAGCCATCGCATCCCATGCACCCTCTGGTGATTTTTCTTCATCTGAGGTTGACTTCTCGTACTCAACGGCAGCTTCATTGGATGCAAAAGAAATGTCTTGCTGTAAACATAACTTGATTATTATAATCATTAAAGTAAAGAGTAAAAAAGAATGATTAAAAGTCAAATTGAAGAGTTAAGTTACTTACACGAAATAAAAATGATATGAAAATGTCAATTGTAAGCGGGTACTAAGATGGTTTAGCTTTCTTCTTTCTTTGAGACAAGTGCAATACACTTCAGGAGTAAGAAGGTCTTTAAAATCCTCCAACTTCAATCCACCATAATAACGTATGCGTTGCAATTTAGCAACCAAGCTGTTCTTCAGTGATTGTTCTATGTAGACTTGTGATATTAAATTTGTGAGCATAATAACATTAACATCTAGAGGTCAAAATAACAGATTGTCTTACATTCTTACCAGTTCACATCATGCATACAATTGAGCATTGTTGAAATACGCCCCTTTGGGATCCAATACTATGCTGAAGACTGAATAATGTCATTGGGGATCATTCCCATGCTCCGCATTAATGAAGCGCCACCATGCAAAATACCTGTGGTTGCCGTCCCACACGTAGAACATCTTACCACAGAATGTAGCATAATTTGGATTCAAGCAAAAAAGCTCCTCGAATAGTTCATTAGCTTCAAGCCAGTGAGGACTCCAAGCTGCCTTGACTTCTTCATTAACATTTTGAGTCTTTTCGTGATTATCAAAGATGGAAATGTAGAATGCTCTATCCCCATCAATATAGCCTTCCTCAAAACGCCTCTCCAATGCAACAACATCAATCTCCTGCAATGGACGAATTCTTAGTAGTGGAATCATCTTACAGAAAGGCACATAGAAACGTCTTTGTGTAACACTCGTACTGTGAAGCACTTGCAGAAAATCAGACTTTTGCTGATGTCTCTTTGCTTGTTCTTGAGCTTTGAAATCTCAAAGCCCCTCAGGACATTTGAGATTCGAAGAGACCTCATCGTCAGAATCTGTCAAATCCTGGTTCCATAAACAGAATATGTTTTAATGCAATATCAAAATGCCAAGTTTCACACCATTATTACTATCCAACTGCCCAATTCAAAAAATAGTACTCATAATTTATAATAATTCAAAGGTGACTTACTTGAACTTGAGCATTTGGAATTGGCTCTATAGATTCTTCGAGGTTGTTAATCGTCATCTACAACAAATTGGAAAAAAACACATTAGGAAGGTAAAAATCTAAGGTAAGTTAAGATGCTTAGTAAGTACAGCCACAGAGAAGCGAGAGCAAGAAAATCAACAAAAAAATTGGATTTATTCCTCAAATTCTTTGCCTCCTGCGTAAACACTTTTGCATAGAGATATTAACTGATGCTCACTAGATTGTTATCCGCATTTGAAGGAGAGACAAAGGGCACGGAAGAGGCTGAGGTAAGTGCAACAGAGAAGTTTATGCCCCGGTATTTCTAACTCTCCGGGTACATTGCACTGACACAGTGGGGCGATCTGGAGAAACGACGAGCACCATAAGCAGGTAGTGGTGGAGGCGGCAAGCAAGCCAATCCAACCAGCAACAAGCTGAACAACGCAGCCACCCATGGACAACATCTGTGACATCTCCATCATAATTCCCCGACAACCAACCGCCACCCTTAACTATACTTATTCAACAGCTGCAAGACAACAATTTTATTGTATTGGCATCGGCATCACCATTGCTGTCACTGCCACTTAGGATCCTGGCCTTCTCTCGCAGTGAACCACTTGTGTTCTAGTAGTAGCCTCATCCTACATGAGTCCAAAGAATGTTCAACTAATGTACTGTACAAATCCAAATAATCTTTCTGGCTACTATTTCTTAGGAATAGATGCCGGAGCATGTGATTCGCTGCTACACAACAGGGTCTACAATAGGGTAGTAGCTTCCAGCCCACGGTCATTAGAGTTTGGTCCGGAGCTTTTGAAGAAGGACAAGGCGTCCTGCCATCTACGGAAACGTGAACCCGCCGGCGTTGGCAGCCTCGCCGCCGGTAGCAGGGCTGATGTACACCCACATGAGAGAGATGAAGACAGAGAGGATGCTAGCTCGGACGAACACAATGGTCGGAGTCTTCCCGCCCCTGTCCATGTTAGAGGCCTTCGCCAGGAGTCCCGGCGAAGTAGACCACAAAATATCCTCGGGCCACTGCACGGTGATGCGTTGCCAACGTCACGAAGCAACTGCTGCCGCGTTACAGCCGCAGCAGTAGCAACAAACACCGGCATCAATAAAAGATCTATTCATACACCACCAATGTTAAGCGGAGAACCAGGATTGGCGGACTCGAGTAGTAATTTTCATTTTTGGACTCTGGATGAGTTTTTTAGCTCTCCAGTGGGTGAACCTGACGAGGCGGATGATTTCCTTCATGTATAATTTTTCATCCATTGGGCTAGCCGGATGAAACCTGGCCAGGCGGATGATTTCCGTAGACCCTGGGAAGTTGCATGCAGTGTTAGAAGCATTGCCAAGCGCTTCATAATTTTGTACAAGAGAACCGCATTTTGAAGGTGAAGAGGTTTTTATATCTATTAAGCAAAAAGCAGATGTCCCCATTGGATCAGAGTATGACTCCCACCGCCCCGACAAGATTAGCATGTCTCAGCCGAAGAAGAGAACACGTTGCGGTGGCAACAATTTTATCGATCTTATACTTGAAGTTGAGTCAGAACTTGCAGGTGAAATCCCTAAACCTCAAGAAACAGGAGAAACTGTCTTACCCCCCCATCATACAAAGGTGGTTCTAGAGACTGCTTATAATGAAAAGGAGTGGCATATTGCGCAACTTTCAAAGACTTCAATAAAAGCTTGTTTTGCACAACAAGCTATTACTAAGAAAAAATGCGTGGCCAAGATTGTCAAGTACAACAAGTCTACTGCCGCTCCTACTTACACGGGGACGATGAAGAATTACAAGAAAATCTAGGTGCAAATGCAATTTTTCTTTTACAACGACGATACTAAACGTTGTGTCAAGGACACAATTCGCAAGTGGGTTGTTGAGCCTAACCCTCCAGTGCCCGATGTTTGGCTTATTAAACTTGGCACCAATCTTACTCAGCAAGAAGTTTTTGCTCTAGAGTCTGCATGATTTTGTTTAGCAGAACGACCTGGGCTAGCACCACATGAGCTGTTTAGTCAGTTAAACCTAGGACTTATAAATCTTAATGACTATCCAGCCCCAGATTCCCGTGATGAGTATCCGGACGACAGATTTGGCCACTCCATTCGGCGCAACTCCAAGGCACCAACAACAGAGCACTTCAACATCTATGCCTTTGTCTTCTCTGTTGACGGTAAAGTTCTTGAAGTCACCAATATGCTTCCTTCTCCAGCATTGGGTTGTGTTCTAAGGTTTGAATCTCGCTAAGGAGCCAAGGCATCTCAATACTTGATCACTGTCGGACAATTTCCAAGCTGTGATTGTCCATTTTTCAAGAATATAACATCAAAGTTGTCAGGTAAGCGTGGTCAATGGGTAAATTGCAAACATATCTACCTATATAATAGGCGTCAGTCAGTCTGTCCGCCGCTTCCAAACCCTAAATCCTAACCCTAACCCTAACCCTAAACCTAAACCTAAACCTAAACCTAAATCATAACCCTAAATCATACCCCTAAAACCCTAAATCATAACCCTAAAATCCCAAATCCTAAACCCTAAATCCTAAACCTAAGTTTAGGGACTTTGCCGGAACATGCGTGCTATTGTTGGTGAACGCCGTGTGGATTTGGGCAACCGTACATTTCGAAAGTGGCTCCTGGCGTTGGGGGAGGATAGGTTGGAAAGGGTGAAGGATGAAATGATTAGGTGTCCACGGGCGATGATTGTCGGCAATCACACCTTGAACGGCTTAATCAATGCCATCTATGGAGGAATTGCTGACGTCGAAGCAAATGCGAGCGAGTACTTCAGCAGTCGTGCCATCCTTGCCGCACAGAATGACGACGTTTCGCGGATCAATGCACGACGTTCCGAGGGATGCAAATTGCAATCTAAAATATAATACATCAAACATATTTTATTCTGAGGAGCACTAATAAAAAACCTTCCCCGGTCGGAACGACGGGTACCGATACTAGTATATTATATATTTAGTCAGCTTTGTGGTTTGCTCCCGAATGTAGATTGGTTCATCCATGCGTCTAGTTTAAACTACAACAAAATCAAGCATGTGTTAGAGATTCTCCTCCTCAAGTGCCAATTTGTTACAACAGTTTGACAATAATTTGTAATGTATGTAGTGTTGCATGTTTAATAGAAATAGTGGTGAGACTAAAAGGGCCACCACTTTATATTGTGGTATATACTTTTCTCGAGTATCTTCTTTTCATGGTTGATGTTATTTTTAACAATATGATTGATCTCCGTAAATAACTAAATACTTTGTATGTAATTATATTGTGTCCAATATACAAAATATAAGGTCTTTTTAATATATGTTGGATATCCTAAGATTGTATCATTTCAATTACCACTCTTAATTGCTAATATTTTCAAGGAAAAGAAAATCAAAATCACAACATGCAATAATAAAATCATTTTTAGATTTCAAATCTCATCATATTTTGACATGGTGACAATAGTAAACATGGCAACCAGAGAAAGTTAGCACTTTGTTAGATTCATTATTATTTATGCCACAACATTACTAAGGTGTTTTTTAAATATTTAATAAATGCATGGTTTAAATGTTTTCAATACAATATGTTTTTAAGTTGAATATTATGACCACCTAAAATCCCTAACTCATTCTCAATGTGTGAATATAATTACAAATTCTTTGATCCCACAGTATTAGACTCGTAAATTTTCCACGGTTATAGATGAAATTTTCTTACTAAAAACAAAAAAATTAGTTTATTTCTGCCATATTTGAAAATTTTAATGACTAATATTAATCAGATTTTAGGAAATTTTAACATAGAACCCTAATTTATCTGCTCACCGCTCACCGCTCACCGCTTTCGGCTCACAAAATAGCTTCGCTCGGCCTAACCACCATGTTTTTGCCATAACCAATGTAGACGCTTATCAATCTAGTCGGAAATAGGCTTGGTTATTTAACCCTATATGACCTACGAGCTCATGAGGCTTGAGAGAATGTACGAGCATAGTAGATCCTGCAGAACATCATCTACACAATGGGTTCATTTCATCGTGAGCCCACTGCACGGAAAGCACCGTCATTCGTCAATGCTTGCATCGATTCCGGTGGCGTCGGTCCCAGTAGATGCTACAAAGGTTAACGTGCTCAAACAACCCAAAAATGGACGTTAGGCTAACAGCTTAGCCTGGACAGTTGGGCCCTAAATGTGCCAATCATCCCATCATGGCAAGTGTATAACATGGGAACCCTAAAACCGTCGCAGCAACACCAACATGCACACAAACTCTTGCCATCGCAGCTCCACACTTGTTTTGTGTCTTCACTTCACTGAGCTTCGTATTCCATCGCTTCAACTTCATCTTCATCGCAGCCAAGGTGAGCACCGCACTCTCGCGTCTCGCATTCCACTTCTTTCCAAACCATGTGAAGCATTCCCCTCTCTTGCCACTGGAACTTTCTCCAAACTTTCTCCCTTATGATTGTTCTTTAGAGGGTTAGGTCTTCGTGTTGGTGTAGGAGCTAGTTTGGCGTGTGGTTGAGTCGGATCCTGATTCTTGGCACCGCTTAAGTTCTCACTTTGGAAAATTAGGGTTTAGTTTCGGGTGTGGGGGAATGAAGGTTTGGGAGATGTGGAGTGGTGTTGCGTTTAATCTGGCATAGAGCAGGGGTGTTTGTGAGTGTCTTGGTCCATTAGGATGGGAGTCTTTGGAGGTTCTGTTATGCCTTTTGCTTTGATGTTGTTTTCGAAGGAGTAGTGTGTTGAGTTGATTGTTGGTGGGATGGTTGTGAGTAATCCGTGAGATTGGAGATGGTGGTTTTTGCGGTGGGATTGTTTGGTGGTTGGTGTGGGCGTGTGGAAGCTTGAGAAATGGGATTTGAGGATACTTGTTGGGTTAGGGCGTGTGTTTTGTGTGAAGGACATGTTTGCGCTCTTGGAACTGATGTTTGAACACAGATATTTGCTTGAGTGGAATGAGAGGTCTTTCCTTTGAGTGGAGATTGAGGTAGCTGCGTCAAGTTGTGATGGGCGTTTCATTTCGACCTAATTTTGGCGGTTGCATCCGTTGAGGGTTGAAGGCTTGAAGCCATTTTAAAGCTTGGGTGTTGATTTTGATAGTTCAGTCTTGGTTGGATAGAGATGGTATTGATATGATCGTTGTTATGAGCGGTTGAAGACATTCCTGATATTCATCTGTTGTGCAGCAGGGATGTCATTTAAAAGAAATTTGTGAATCCTTTGTCTGAGTTCAGTATGTACACTGTTGAATGTGTACTTCCTGCTTATGAACACCCAAATTTTCGTACCAAAGGGTTCCGATGTCATAACCTTAATATGGGAGATGACTGTTTTTGTGCTCCTGGTACTGAAATTGCTTGTTGGTTCAACAGAGTAAAAGGGTTGCCATTGTAACGGAACATGGCTTCAGTAGACGATAACCCCGGTAATGACTCTTCGAAGAAAAGAGCAGCGGCGCGCCAAATTTCCAAAGACGACGACCCGGATGCCGAAGATGAGGTTTCGGTAGATGGAGTCACTTTTAAAAAAGCTCCAGATTCTGTCCTTGCTGGCAGGCGTATTGTCAAAGTTCGCCGCTCAGGTGGGACTGCCGCACCTGCACTTGCCACTGCGAATCCCTTCGCTTCCATCCGGCTTGTTCCTCCTTCAGCGGAAGCTCAGCCTAAAGTGGACTCTGAAGTAAATCTTCATGAGGACAAGGGCCAGGATACTATTGTGCCAGTATCAGGCGATCAAAGTGTCGGCGAGCCAGCCGCCGACCCGGCTCCAGAAATCGTAGCTGAGACGGTAACAGTGGTGGAGACGGTAACAGTGGTGGAGACGGTAACAGTGGAGGAGACGGTGACAGAGTCTGTAACTGTAGTGGATAGCACGAAAGACAATGTGGTCAATGGAGAAACCGTGGTGAGTGATGTGGTGAGTGAGAAGGTTTCTGTTGGTCCAAGTGGTTTGAGTTCAGAAACATTTCAGCAGCTCTCGTCTGCGAAGAATGCATTCTCTGGGTCGTTTGGAACTGGATTTTCAGCCGCAAGTAGCACCTTCGGAAGCACGCAGGCTACCTCTTCGACAACTTTCGGCTTTTCGTTTGCTTCCAGTCCTGCATTCGGCACAAGTCTGATTGGATCAGAGTCCGGGCAAGCGGCGGCATCTCCCTTTCAGAACTCTGTGTTTGGAAAGACGAATGGGAACAGTACTTTCCAGTTATTTGGATCAGCAGCCGCCGCCGCTCCCACGCCTAGTCCGGCTTCTGGAATGCCATCTTCCACCGGCATCACGCTCCAGGAGGTCCATGTGGAATCCGGGGAGGAGCGAGAGAAGACCGTGTTTGCAGCGGACGGATCTCTCTTCGAGTTTCTAAATGGTGGTTGGAACGAGCGGGGCAAAGGCGAGATCAAGGTCAACGTACCTGAGGATGTGAAGAGGAGACCCCGCCTCGTCATGAGGTCCAAGGGCAACTTGCGCTTACTCTTGAACGCAAACATCTTGCCTGACATGAAGATCACCAAGATGGACAACAGAGGGGTGACATTCGTCTGTGCTAATGCGATTGGAGATGGGAAAGTGGGGCTTGCGACGTTTGCGTTGAAGTTGAGGGATGCTCAGTTTGCTAGGGATTTCTTGTCCACTGTGGAAGCCAAGAAGGCGACAGCAACCAGTACTGAGCCTCGGACTCCAGAAACCTCGCCCAAAGCTGTGGACCGATCGTCTGACGAAGTCCAGAAGGATGTGGAAGCAGCAGCAGGATCAGATACGTGAACTTGCGAACTGAATCGGAATGGATTTTCAGATGGGATTCGCAGCCGATCAGACTAGTGTGAGCAATTCCGGTGTACGTAGTAGACTCTCGTCCTTATCATTGAATTGGTCTCGTCTGCGATGCAAACCAGCTTGTTACAATAATTTGTATGATTCTTCACCGTCTTTTACTTGGTTGCTCTTCACTGAAATTTGACTGTACGTAACGAATCTAGGCTCTCCCAATGATTCATGAAGATGATGGGTGATTTGTAACATTCTAAGTCTTTTTATTGAATTGTGCATCCGTTCCAGGATAGTCGTGATGATAGGAGAGGGTTTGAGGGATAGAGTGGATGTTAAACCAGAGATCCAGTGTCTGAATTGGAGCATGGTAGTGGCCAATAGAATGAATCTTAGGCATAACCTTGTTGGCCACTTCAGCGCTTGCTATTGTGTTCAGAACATTTTGTTCTTGATCGTTAAAGGTGAATAGCTCAACTTACGATGAGACCCTAACAAGTGCCGCATGGTAAGTTTGAAGAAGTGTCGTAAAGAGAGGTGTTGTCAATTATTTTGTTGTGAAGTTAAACTAAAGATCTGGTATAAATTTTATGCTTCCAGCTTTGAGCATCGGAGGGAGATGGCTTATCTAATTTCAATTTCAGAGACATTCGCTTAGTACATGGGCATTACAAATCCTACATCACCCTACTGAACATAGTCGTCTGTGAAGTTGTTCGGGATTTTAAAGTCAGCTTACCACAATTACAAGGAGACGCTCAAAAGTATCGAATGATAAAATTCATCGAATGATTAGCAGCCACAAAAATGTAGGGATTATGCGAGTAGGACAACCTTGTCGAAGGAGAATTTTTTTACTCAGCTTTCGGCAAACTGAAAGGCAATGCGTGGTTTGTAACGATGAATCACTCCCCCTCACAAGAACAAAAGACATTTCATCCCGTATGTGGCAATATATACATATATCGGCAAAAAGGTTGTATCAAGTGTATCGTAAAAATTTGTAATGAAGAACTATTTATAATATAAGTGTAATAATTAGATTTAGATTTTCTAAATTGTCTTGATCATTACACTTAATCCGTGGACAATGTCTGAATAAATTTCAGATTGCCAAAAAAATTTGAATCACATGTAACATAGGTAATGCATTTTTTGGACTTCTTCTGCTTAAACTATTCGCTTTCAAAGTTTCAAAAATCTAATACTTTTTGAAGTTTTAAAAACCATAGTACCATTTTCATTTCGATTGCTCAATGGTGCGCAGTGGGGTGTACAATGGGGTGTACAGTGGGGTGACACCCAAATTGGCGCCTAGACAGCTGCCAACTTTGACACCCTCTCGAGAGCTGAAATTTTGTTATTTTACCATGAAATTTTAGATACAGGATCACCTTTATGTTGAAAACATGTGTACCAAATTTCAAGGCCAGGACATTTATACTAAAAAAGTTATTCAAGATTTACCAACAAGGGGTAGCTGTAAGAAAAGTTTCACAGCTGCCAACTTTGACACCCTCCCAAGGATTGAAGAAATTTCTTTCCCATGGAATTTTTGGAGTGGAAACATCTTTATGTTAATTATAGGTGTGAAAATATTCAAGTCCAAAAGATCCACCCAAAAAATGATATTCCAAATCTACCAGGAGGTGTAGTTGTGAAAAACAAAGGGGAAAATCGTTTCACAACTTCCAACTTTGACAGCCTCAAAATATGTGTACCTAGGGTTGAGAATTTGTTATCTCAACAAGAATTTTTTATCACAAAATCACTGTTATATTGATAACATGTGTGAAGATATTAAAGGCCAAAAGATATATAAAAAATAGTTATTCCAAGTCTACCAACGTGTGTAACTACAATAACCAATACAAAGACATGGTGAAATTGTTGAAATATGTTTGACATCTCATGCTTCCTCATTGAACTTATCCATGTGACACAACGCCTAATCAATAACATCCAAATGTTGAAGTGTGGAGTTGTCACACCAAGAAGAAACACTTGCATTATACACACATGACGAAGTTTCCCCCCCTAAGTATCAATTGAGCACTATAATTGTGTAAACTTAAGGGAATGTTGTGTGTTTGTTTCGTACTATATACTTGTGACAGTTTTAAAAATGTAACAAATATACTTCCTGTGGGAGATCAGAAGTTCACAATTCTACAAAACTTTCAGATTACATGCACAACATGTTCATTTCAGTCATTCCAAATGAAAAATGATGATCTGAGAATTAAATTTGCTTGTTATAGCAAAAAATGGACTGATTTTTCATAGCACTTAAAATGGGGATTAAATGTTGATCTTTGCTCCAAATTCGTATCAAACCTTCTTAAGCATACAAAAATCTATCTTAAAATATAAAGTGTTTTCAAAAATACTTTTTTTTTCCATTATTTTCTTCAAAACCTAGTTTTTGGTGCCTTGATTCAACATATATACTGCATAGTATGTTTGGTATATTTTTAGTCTCTGTAGTATGCAGTATTCTCATCTCGGGAAAGGGTTGGGCCACTTGTAGAGTAACATGTGTTATGACAACACAAAGTCCAAAAAATCAGCACTTTGTTCAAGATATTTTCTGTTCACCTAACATTTTGTTGGCCATGATTTCTTCACACCTAATCAATGGATGGTTGGCATTCAACAACAATTTATCAAAGGGCTTCAAACAAACATACTATGGACTATATCATTTTTGCCCAAAATGTACCCCCCTTAGTCGACTTCTACCCGTAGGCATAACCAAATACACTCAATAGACATAAGTAAGCAGGACTATGTCATTGTCGCACGTTATTATCAGAGATTGCCAATATATGCCCTATTGCAATGTGTGGACGTACCATTCAAAGGCTCTTACGTAGAAGTAGCATTTTCGGTCGAATTGCAGTTAAAAACCTTCTTTGACACCTCGTCACATATATGAAAGGCTGATTTTTACTTAGAAGTATTGTAGATAGAACGCAAAAGATTGGGAGCTTATTGTTAGACAAATAAATCTACCTTTGAAATTAGAATTTTTTTGAGACAAGTTCATATTTCGAGAACTGGATATGAGCGTTATTCATCAAATTGTAAAGTTCTTACTTTTAAAAGTGGACGGACTTCCTCGATGATTTGAAGCACATTTGTTGGAGGGCAAAAATCAAAACTTATTTTTATGCTAAAAAATACGTTCAGCGAAGGATTTCATTTACAAAGGGGAATTATCTCATTTCATGGATAAAGTTCAACATGCAGTGCTCATGGACGATGACGCACCCATCCATCGAAAGCAAAATATGTGAAGAATGAAATCAAACGCGCCTTCTTGAAAACTTCAATTTTACAGCAAACTCTCCCGATCTCAATCCAATTGAGAACATACGGAAGATTCTAAATGATGCAGTATAATGTGACAAGGCATGTCTTAGAAACATAGGAGCGCTAAAGGTGGTTCTTGAAAGAGAGGGGAAGTAAATTAGTGATACAAAGCTCTTTCAATTATGTCATTTTATGCCCTCTAGGTTACAAGCAATGATTGACGCTAATGGAAGACATAACATTGGTAGATTTTGGATAACTACTTTTGTGTGTATATTTAGGCCTTGAAAATCTTCCCACATGTTATCAACATAACAGTGATCTTGTGATAAAAATTTCTTGTTGAGATAACAAATTCTGAATCCTAGGAAGGCTGCCAAAGTTGGAATTTGTGAAACAATTTTCCCCTTTGTTTCTCACAACTACAACTCTAGGTAGATTTGGAATATCATTTTTTTGTGGGACTCTTAGGCTTGAATATTTTCACACGTGAAACTAACATATAGATGTTTCTACTCCAAAAATTCCATGGGAATTTTTTTCCTTAAGTCTTTGGCAGAGTTGTCAGGACACTGGACGTCCATGACGTTCGGTCATCTGGACAGAGGACGTCCTCGGCCCCATGACGACGTCCGGTGACATAACGACTTTGGTCAGTTTACCCGGGGGTAAATAGCCGTCCGCTACCCCAGCTAATCACCCGGCAGACGGCGCCGAGCGTCCACCACTGGAGGAGACCGCATTGCGGACGGCCATTTCATCCGCTTCGGCCGACCGCAAGGCCGTCCACTTGGGGCGACCGCCGTCCGCCGCTGCAGACGGCCCTCTCCCGTCCGCCCAGCTGACTGCCTAGCCGTCCGTACGGGTTTTTGGCCATAAATGATAACTCCCTCATTTTTTAGAGTTTTTGAACATTCATCATATTGTTGAAAGTGTCTTAAAAATGCGTTTCCAATGGTATAAAGTGCGTAGCGGACGCCGAAGGGCCGTCCGCACGGCGGTCGGCCCTCACCCGTCCGCGAGGATGACTACCTAGGCGTCCGCACGGGTTTTTTGGCCATAACTCCCTCATTTTTAAGAGTTTTTAAACGTATAATATACCATTCGAAGTGTCTTGAAAATGCGCTTCCAATGGTATAAAACGCGCAGCAAACGCCCAAGGGCCGTCCGCACGGTTGACTGCCTAACCATCCGTACGGGATTTTTGGCCATAACTCCCTCATTTTTTGGGAGTTTTTGAACGTGTAATATACCATTCAAAGCGCCTTGAAATGCGCTTTCGATAGTGTAAAGCGCGCGGCGGACGCCCAAGGGCCGTCCGCACAGCGGTCAGCCAGGCCGTCGGCCAAGCGGACGCCCAAAGGCCGACCGAACGACGGTCGGCTTTGCAGTCCGCAGAGCAAACGCCCAAGGACTGAACGATGCGCGGTTGGCGAGGCAGACGGCAGGGGGGACATCCAAACGGCAAAAATCGATCGTCGAGCGGACGGCGTGGCGGTCGGCCATTCTGATATGCTTGGGGTTAGAAAAGGAAAAAAATGAATTTATATTTCTTATATAGTCTATTTTAAGTAGAACCACTATTCACAAATTTTGTTCTTCATATGTTTCCAAGCGCATAAGATATTTGGAATGGAATATCCAACTATATTTGCATAAAATCTTCCAAACATTCCTCTGACTAGTAATGCACGTGACTCTTTCTCCTTATTTAGACTGCACGTGCAATGTGAAACTACCCAAAAAAGAAAAGTTGTAAACCACTTTTGTGTTGCCAAAGAGCAGAGAGAAGTGGAGGAGAGGGGAGGGAGTTGCTGAAATTTGAGGCTTGGTGGCGTGGTGGCCGTCCGCAAAGCTCTAGGGGCGGACGGCATGGCGGTCGACCACCAAGTGCCGACCGACTTATCTCAAGTCGATTGATCAAGGATGTTCGATCGGCATCGGGTGGAGCGAGACCGTCCGATTAGGCGGGCGCAATCGAGTGCGTCCGCAATCGAACGGCCACGGATGAGAGCGATCGGACGGCTAAAATTAATAATGCCGACCGCGCGGCCGTCCGATCGAGCATTATGGCCAAGTCCGTCCGCCATCGGACAACCTGAGCAATCTCAAGTGAGGCTGGGCAAAGTCCAAGACATGATACTAACTTAGATGAAGATTAATTG
This sequence comes from Bryoerythrophyllum caledonicum, assembly GCA_963971425.1. NCBI lineage: Eukaryota > Viridiplantae > Streptophyta > Bryopsida > Pottiales > Pottiaceae > Bryoerythrophyllum > Bryoerythrophyllum caledonicum. Next base: position 23,243,823 of record OZ020518.1, read on the forward strand.
TACATGGGCACGTTGTTATGTAGTCTATGTGGATAATGTCTTAGTGCATGAATACTATTCTATAAATTTCGAAGGTCGTTTTTTAAGATCTTCTAGTGGATGTTTATTTCTACATTGTGGCCATGTCAATGTAAACAAAGAATATACATTGTATGTTATCCATTTTAAAATAAACTTGATTGATTATTTTTTGTATAAGTGGATGTGTGGAATGAGAAAATTTTATGCATTCTAACGTCTGGAACATTACATTTGAAAGTAGTAATTATTTTTGCAAAGATGTATGTAGTGAATTTGGAACTTGGAGAAAGGTGCAAGTGTTTAACGATACTTTCCAAAATCATAATGTCAATAATGTTCTACAAACAATGTGATTACCTTAGAAATGTCTTAAAATATTTCCAAACTCTACACCATTTTGGGGTGGCAATGTTCGTGTTTCAGATAGAATTGGAAGTTGGGGGTTTGAACCTGGGTTGAACTTTCTAAACACACTTGGAATCAAAAAAAGGAGCGCAGAAGTTAAAAGATGAAGTGTTGGACCGGTAGAATCGGACTTCCTCGTTCATATGAAAATCCATATTTCTAATACACAATGCTCTTGACATTATTTTTGCCAATTTTGGAATGGTATGGCACCTGAGAATCCGACAAAGAACCAACGACTTCTAAATGGATGAAGTACTCTATTGGAAGAGTTCATCCGCATTTAACGCATCCATTAGTTATCCAATGGACTATTGTCATACTATCTTGGAATGAGCATGTAAAAAAGAACAGTGTGAAAGCCCTCAAAAGCACTTATTATTGAGATCTCAAAATTTAGAAATACACTACAATGTCGAGCTCATAAGCTTAAATCATTGGATGTGGACCACTTTTTTATTTTTAGAATGCCACGATAGAATTATGGAATAGCCCAATAGTGTCGCATTTTAATAAAAGGTACAAGTACAGTGACACAGTCCTAGTGGCAAAAGGTAATGGCTAGATCTTCCATAGTTAGATATGGCAATGGCATGTATTCCGAAATTTACATATTAAACAAGATATATTTGGAAAACCAACCACCATCAAAATTTGTATATATCCATGCATGAATTTCATATCGATAAACATGTTATATGGAATATCACTCTTGCACCTATCATGCTACTACTATTGATTGAAATTGATTATGCGTTCAAGGAAAAAACAATGATTATTTAGAATAATTGTTTTTATTGTTTTCGTCAGAAAGACCACACTACTAGTTATTGTTGGAAACACTATTGGCAAAAGATTTTGTGACAAGAATCTAAACTCATCTTACTCTTGAGCCATATAAGTTTAACTCCTGCATACCTAAGTGCACTTTATGGGGTTTACTATGTTTACCTTGACTGCGATCATCTTTCAATTCAAGTGGTAAAATTTCACGAAATTTTGACCACATCATCTCTTATAAGTTGGAAAAACACTTCCTATCGTTACATTTTCAATAAGTTTCTTTTTGCAAGGTGAACCCCTAAATTTATTTGAGTATTTTTCATCAAAAATGTACGTTTACTTTGTGCAAAAAGAAATGAGGGAAAAAATAGCTTGAAGCTCTACTTTAACCGTGACATCCTCAACAATACATTTAGAATAAGATGCGTTCAAAATTTCATGAAAGTTGACAGTACGGATTGAGAGATTATACTGTTTGAAGCAAAACAAGGGTTTTTTTTTCTCTTCCATGTGTTTTGTGGATCATCTCTCTTTGAATTTTTATGATGTCAATTTTGAGCATTAGTTTAGGATCAAATTTTCTGCAAAAATTTGATATTCAATGTTAGTTCCTTGCAAGAAAAATCAAAGAGAAATATGAAGGGTGCAAAATATTTAAAAACATTTAAAAATACTATCATGATATATATATATTTTTGGGTGAACCTAATTTGTCATAAAATGAGAATCCCAACAGTAAAAAGGATGACATATATCGCATCATATAGTAAAATAAAACTGTAGAGCAGAAACATTGAAAATAGCTTTTTCCAAAATTTTAAGTGTAAAAAGGGTTGTGTATATATTCAAAAATTAGTAATTAGTGTTAAAAGTTCATATCAATTAGTCTAAATAGCTAAAAGACATATTAAGCCAAGAGTTCATTTAAAGTTGGTTAAGATTTGAAGAGGTATATATTTGATGAACGATTGTGGAAGTTAAAGAAGTTATAATACACACCTCTTCTCAAGACTGAGGTGTCTTCCCCAAAATTTAGATTATACATAGCATTGGAATTACAATAATCCACCACTACCACGTTGAAGATTGGAGTGTGTCCTAGCTTTGGAAGCTAGTTTTTTTGGTTGCTATATGTATTTGATTTATGATTAATATATGTGATTATTCATCGTGTAATTATTGTCTTAATTTTATGAATTGAGTCATTTGTAATACATTGAATATTAGTACTTCATTATAAATTAGAGAATTACTCTAATTTGTCTAACTAATACAATTTTGTGTGTATAAAGATTACTAATAAACATTGAGATGAGATGTGAGTGTGATTGAATTAAATTAATGTAAAAATTGAGTGCAAGTAAAAGTATGATTTGATTGAAGCTTTGAGTGGCATTGTAGATGTTTAACCCCTAAAGGACCAATGTCCCCTCAGGGGACATTTTGAGTTTGGATAAGGTACCACATTCTCGATTCTAGGCATTATTTTTTTAGATTTTTTATCGAATGAACAACTTTTGATTAGCTTTGCGTAGACACAAATTTCGTAGAATTCCAACTTACGGTTCAAAAGTTACAATTTATTTTCACTTACATATACAAATAGTGCAGCAGTTTAGTGTGACATATCACAAATATTGTCACCAAAATTTAATAACTTCTAAATTCAATAGAAATTTGAGTTTTTGTCCTTTTAAAAGAAAAAAAATGTCCCCTTGGAAAGGATATTGAGATCTTTGCATCTACCGTACGGATTTGTGAATTTCAAATATTTGAGAAGGATATGATATATGCAAAATATAAAGTGTATTGTTGATTCTCGGCACATAGTTGCATTGCAGGATTTTTTAGGACATCTTCTACACCTCTTCTACTTCTAAAATTTGGTGCACATGTGCCTAACATGATCCTTTTCAAGTTAATACAATAAATTCACGGCCCGTAGTGCAAAAAGTTGCCATAGAAGGTGGTCAAAGTTTGTTGAAGGTGTATAGTATGACCTGAAAAAGAGATTATGTCGCATTTCAAAGGCTAATATCTTTCAATCCGTACGGTCAAACTTACCAAAATTTTTACTACACACTTTCATAGAAGTCTAGTACAAGATCCTACGGTTAACTTTTCAAAAAAATGATTTTGTATCATTTTGTGTTGAATGTGCTGAAAATGGCAGTTTTGGAGTGTCTTTGAGGAAAAATTGCCTTGGTCCTTTAGGGGTTAAGGAGTGATTTCATGAATGAGAGATTCATATGTGTGTGTTAATGTGTAATCAATGACGTAATGCAATATTCCCAGGAATGCATGGGCACTTGCCACTTGATAAGGATTTAAGTTTGAGTGTTGAAAATTAAAGAGGCATATTAAGAATATGAGTAATTTTTAATGCTAATGATATAAAAAATCATCAAGAGAAATGCATTCCTTGATGCATAGCATGTTAAGAGTGTTATGTGCACATTAATAAGTTGAATTAAGTCTATCCTAGAAAAAAGATATTCCTTAAGGTGGATTAATTGCATTTGTGTTTTATGTAACGAAGACAATTGAGAATTAAGTGTAGTGGAAATTGAGATAATTTCCTAGACTTAAACCAATTTTGTGTTATTCTTTGAGACTAACTTGAATATAAGAGGATCATAATGATTAAGTGAAATCGGAGAAAGCTTTATTGCATGAGGTAAGGTTTGAATTCTAAGGAGAACATAATTAATGATTTGTATTGAAATTTGATGGAATCTTCCATCGGCTTATCTAGGCATGGATTGAGAGTCTTCACGGTTGACCACATGCACAATTGATAAAGGAATAATGTTCCTACTAGGCACTTAGTCCTTGGGTTCAATTAATACCTTGTTCCTTAAGAGTGATGCATAACAACCTTAAATTCTTAAGAGTTTGGATTAAAATTTAAGTTTTGTTAATGGAAGAGAGTTTTAATATAGAAATTAGAGCTAAATAACAATACAATAGTCGTTATACCATCCAAGGAATGGGTTTGGAATCAGAAAGAGAAAATGTGTGAGTCTTGGGTGTTTTGTGAGTTGACCCGTTTTAACTTTTAAACCTTACAAAAACCTAGACCCAAAGATGTGAAAATGTCCAAAATTATTAGTGGTTCTCATTACACTACCTAGAAATGTGTGAACATTTTTTACTTTGCTTGGAAATTAGATCTATGTTAATGCAAGCCTAGTGGGAACATTATGGAAGTCACAAAATTCCAATTAAAATCACAATCATAGGAACGTGTACGAAGTGAAAAGTTTCTCCCCGGGGGTGATTTGTTCCTTCAAGGATTAGACGAAGGTTGTGCATGATCAATACATCTCAATAAAAGAAAGATCCATCAATCGAAGGAATTTTTTTTGAACCATTACAAATTTGTCTTCACTGTTCACATGGGATACCATATTTGTAATACATTACGCTCTGGAAATTATGCTGCTAATTTCAGAATGGTATGGCAACTAACAATCCGACAAAGGACGAAGGACTTATGAACGGATGAAGTATTCTGCCGGAAATGTTCATCCGCTCATAACTCATGCAATTTTGACCCGACGGGCGATTGCCACACCAACTTAGAATCAGCAGGTTATAGAGAAGAGTGTGACGTGCAATCAGACGGCGGGCCGACCTTTTGATCACACGGACGGAGAGCCGGCCTTCCGATTGCAATCGGTCGACCCGCCGTCTAATTGCACGTCACACTCTTTTCTATAACCTGCTGACTCTAAGTTGGTGTAGCAATCGCCCATCGGGTCAAAATTGCATGAGATATGAACGGATGAAGTATTTTTCCGGAAAAGTTCATCCGCTCATAACTCATGCAATTTTGATCCGATGGGTGATTGCCACACCAATTTAGAATCAGCAGGTTATAGAGAAGAGTGGCATGAAATTAGAAGGCGGGCCGACCGATTACAATCGGACGGCCGTTGGGCTGTCCGCGCGATCGAACGGCCGGCTCTCCGTCCGTGCCAGCCGTCTACACGATCAGTTTGGACGCACGGACGGCGAGCCGTCCACACGATCAGACGGCCGACTTGCCGTTTGCTCGATCTAACGGCCGAGATGTCCACGTTGTTCCACGTGGAATCAAACAGTCAATAATGGCCCGTGCCAACTGATTTTGCCGTCCGCCTGCGCCGTCCGATTTGAGTAAAAATAATTTCACTAAAAATATTTACTGTGGCCTTGGGTCAATGATTTTTTTATCCCGCGGACGATGCGTCCAACGAGATGTGCGGACGATGTCTCAAAACGCTCCCAGACCCCCAAAGATGTTGGATTCGTAACCCTAGTCTTTGGGAGGGTGTCAAAGCTGGCATCTGTGAATCTTTTCTTACAGCTAGCCTTTGTTGGTAAATCTTCAATATATTTTTTGTGTAAATGTCATGGCCTTGAAATTTGGTACACATATTTTCGACATAAAGGTAATTTTATGTCTAAAATTGCAAAGTAAAATAACAATTTTTTAGCCCTCGAGAGTGTCGGAGTTAAGAGCTGCTCATAGTTATTATGGCATTGTAAATAGTTATTGAGGTAGATTTAGAGGAGAAATTCAATGGGGAGAAGAGGAGGAGAGGTGAAAAGAACTTAAGAGGTACTTGTATGGCGCAAGGTCAAAAAGGTAGGACCAACTACCTTGTCGTACATGGAATAAGCTAGGACAAATGGATGGCCATGAGTTGGCACAGAGCGACTTGCAAGTTGCTTGAGAAGCCACTTACAAGATGCATCAGACGCCACTAAGTGGTAGTATAAGTAAAGGCCTTTTGAAAGAAGGCAACATCTAACTCCAAACATTGGTTGTACTACCTTGTGTATCTTTCACTAACTTGTGCAACCACCTCTCTACTTCATTTATGATCAATAGGTTATGGGCCCACTCAAGTGAATTCCAAGTGTAGACTTTTATTTCTAAGTTGCTTGGAGGAGGTCTTGAGTGAGTTTGAGTGCTTGAGTGCACAAGGACTCATTTTAAGCTTTGGAGGTGCACGAGGACGACTTTTAAAGTTTTGGTGGTGTACAAGGAAGGCTTTGGAGATTTGGTATTGTACAAGAGAGGCTTTGAAGCTTTGGTGGTACACAAGAGAGGCTTTGGAACTTTGATGCTGCACAAGGACTCATTTGAAACTTAGGAGGTACAAAAGGGCTCATTGGGAGCATTGGAGGTCATTTGGGAAGGCACTAGGAGTTGTAAAGAGTGGCGGTTGTGCACATTCAAGCTTTTGAACCTTATAAGTGTTCATTCATAGTAGATATGCTTGTTTGCTGTCTAAAGGTGATGATTTGAGTGATTGAGGTGCTTAGCTGTACATTGGAGTCTACGTGAAGCTCATTGAGAATATTGAAATTCATATCTGTGTGTATGAGCAAAGAAGGGGCTGATTTGTTTGAATGAGGTGCAAAGGTGTACATTTGAATCTGGAGGAAGTGGACTTGAGTGTTTGAATAGTATCTTTGCACAGTTGAGCTTAGAAGTGATTCATTTGATTGTTCTTGCGCATAAGAGTCTTAAAGGGGCTGATTTGAGTGTGTAAGGTGTTTAGTTGTTCAGTTAAGAGTCTAAAAGGGGCTCAGTAGAGTGATTGAGGTGCGTTAGTACACAATAGGAGCTTAGAAGGGCCAATCTTGGCCATTTCACTATCGTCCATGGCCACATTCCACAATGAAAGTGTTAGGGTCATTGACAAGTTTAACGGGGAAAATTTCAATCTTTGGAAGTTCAAGATGGATATGGTATTGGAGCCCATGGACCTTTGGGAGATTGTTGAAGACTCCAAGGAACCTCCATCATTTGACGATGATCCAAAGGTGATAAAATATTACAATCGACATGTGAAGAAGGCAATGACCGTCATTGGGCTCAATTTGGTGGACAGTTAATTTGCTCACATTAAGAGTTACAAAGGACCAGCGGAAGCATGGAAGACTTTGTGCAATATCCACGAAACAAAGAGCTTGTCCAACATCCTCTTCATTCGTTGCAAGTTCTTCACAATCAACATGCAAGAAGGTGATGATTTATTGACGCACATCAACCAAGTGAAGGCACTTGCGGATCAACTCAATTGCTAAGAGGTACCCGTCAAAGATGAAGATGTGGTGATGATGTTGCTTAAGAGCTTGCTGCCCTCATTTGAGCACTTGATCAGTGCCTTGGAGACGTTGCGCATGAAAGACCTCACCATAGAATTTGTGGTTGCACAGATGATGCACGAAGTGTCTAAGCGCAAGGAGAAGGAGGCGCATAGCAATGATGCGGCTTTGGTATCAAAGCAAAGCAAGGGAGGCAGCTCATCCTCACGTTGCAAGCTTAAGGTATGTTACAATTGTGGCAAACTGGGCCATTTTGCACAAAATCGCTTTAAGCCAAAGAAAGGAGAGCGTGACAACGCAAACCAAGCAAATGAGAAGGAGAATGCCAACCATGCTAAAGAGGACAATGACCATCCATTTGCAACTCAAGATGGACCTCATTTAAAGTCCATTTGTAAGTGGGTTTTGGATTCGGGCGCCACAAAACACATGACACCACATCAAGCAACACTTCATACGTATGAGGTAATTCCATCATATAATGTATATTTGGGTGATGATAGTGTTGTGGATGCCATTGGAGGCAATGCCATTGTTGTCGAAGTACTCGTGAGGGGGCGTTTGAAGAGGATGACAATCAAGGACGTCTTCCATGTGCTCAAGTTGCAAGCAAATTTGCTCTCGGTGAGCAAGCTTGTGTCAAGCGGTTTGAAGGTGCAATTCAATGTGGACGGGTACTCAATGAAGGCACCAAATAGAGATGTACTTGCGGTAGCACCTTGTGAAGGCAACTTGTACCAAGTGGCCTTCACCAAAGTGTATGAGGCGGATGCGGCCAATTTGGCACAATCATCAAGCAAAAATGGCGCCATGGAGCTTTGGCATCGTCGACTTGGTCATTTGAACATGAGAAGTGTGTATTTGCTTCAAAGCATGGTAAGCGGTATAACCCTTGCCAAAAATGAGTCATGTATTCCCATTTTGTGAAGGGTGTGTAAGGCAAGCAACATAGGGCACCATTTTCAAAGGATGGAGGGACTCGGGCCTCAAAGCCTTTGGAGATTGTACATTCGGATGTGTGCGTCCCTATGAGGAACACGTCCATTGGCGGTGCAAGATACTTTGTGACCTTCATAGATGTCTTTTCAAAGAAGGTATGGTTATACACGTTGAAGACAAAAGGGGATAGCCTTCAAAATCTCAAGGAATTCAAGGCGCTTACGGAGAAGCAATCGGAGCACAAGGTCAAGGTGTTTTGATCCGACAATGGTGGAGAGTTCATATCCAAGGCATTTTGAGACTTCTTGAAGCATCACAGTATCAAGAAGCAACCATCAACATTGTACACGCCGGAGCAAACGGAGTGGCCGAGCGAGCTAACCGCACCATTGTGGATATGGCAAGGAGTATGATCCATGCTCAACCGCTCAAGCTTGCTTCTTGGGTGAAAGCGGTGATGAATGCGATGTACATCCACAATCAGTGTCCTACAAGGGCGCTTGTCACCATCACACCACAAGAGGCTTGGAGCGGCTGCAAGCCATGCAGTGCATACATGCGTGTGTTTGGATGCATTGCATATGCAATGATGCCGGATGCAAAGACGGATAAATTGGATGCAAAAGGCATAAAGTGTTTGTTTCTTGACTATTGCGAGGGCACCAAAGCATATCGCCTCATGTGTGTTAAGACGAAGAAAATTATTCGAAGTCGTGATGTGGTATTTTTTGAAGATAGCTCTAGTATTGATCATGGTTTGGAGATGAGTTGAAGTGGTAGTAGTGAGACGCCTTCGTTGGATTTGGTAGACGAATCTTCCAAACCAAATACCACGGGTGATAGTGATAGAAGACAGTGGATGGTGATGAAGAAGGTGCAACCTCGGGCCTTCAACAACACCTACATCAACACCAAGTGGTGATGAGGACAGTGGAAGTACTCAAGAGCCACAATATCTAAGAAGGGAGCGGCGGCCGCCTGGACAGTGGTGGATGAACCATATCTTGCCACAACATGAAGTGGAGCGGGCCAATGTGGCTACTCTTAAGGGTCCATTGAACGTGTGTGAAGCCATGCGATTCGAGGATGGGAGTAAGTGGTAGGCGGCCATGCTAGAAGAGTACGACTCACTCATCGCACATGAAACTTGGGAGTTGGCTCCTCTTCCAAAGGGTCGCAAGAGCGTCGGATGCAAGTGGGTGTTTCGTACAAAAAATGATGCTTCGGGTCAAGTTGTGCGCTACAACGCGCAATTGGTGGCAAAGGGATACTTTCAAGTTGAAAGTGTAGACTTCCTTGAGACCTTTGCTTCCATTGCAAAGTTCAACACCATTTGGTGCATCCTTGCGCTTGGAGCCATGTTGGATTTGGAGATTCATCAAATGGATGTGAAGATCGCATTTTTTAATGGCGATTTAGAAGAGGACATCTACGTGAGCCAACCATAAGGTTTTGAAAAGAGAGACTTTGAGCATCTTGTGTGCAAGCTCAAGAAGTTGTTGTATAGACTCAAGCAATTATCAAAGGCTTGATATCAACCGATCGACTCATTTTTCATCAAAGGGGGCTTTACAAGGAGTAAAACGGATCATTCTTTGTACATCAAGCAAATGGTTGAGTACTTGTTGATAGTCCTCATCTATGTGGATGACTTCATAATCGTTGGTAGCCTTTTGGCCAAATTGACGTGGCTCAAAGGCAAGCTCGACGCGGAGTTTGAAGTATTGTCTTGGTGTGGAATTTGTGAGGGACCGCAAGGCAAGCACCATTAGCATGAGTCAAAAGAAGTACATTGAGGAGGTGCTCAAGCACCTCAACATAGAAGAGTGCAAGCCCATCGGTAGACCACTTTATATTAATGTCAAGTTGTTGAAGATCTCTGAGGAAGAGTTTCAAGCCATTCTAAGTGAGATGGAAGGCGTGCCATACAAGAGTGAAGTTGGATCATTGATGTATGTCATGGTGGCCACACGGGCTGACCTTGCTTTTGCGGTGAGCATGGTGAGCCAATTCATGTCTAGGGCTGGTCCATCTCAATGGAGTGCGGTGAAGCGCATCATGCGGTACTTGCAAGGTACCAAGGACTACAAATTGTGGCTTGGCAGTAAGGACATTGCTTTGAGGACCTATTGCAATGTAGATTGGGTCGGAGATGGGAACAAACGTCGTTCAACAACGGGGTATGTGTTCTTTGTTGGAGATGGTGCCATCTCTTGGAATTACAAGAGGTAACCCACCATTGCCTTGTCCACGACGGAGGTGGAGCCCATGGCAACTAGCCAAAGTACGAAGGAGGCCATTTGGCTTTGGAAGCTCTTCGCGGATGTAGGATTTGTTCAAGAAGGAAAAACGACCATCATGTGTGATAACTAAGGGTGTATAGTTCTTGCAAAGAACCCACACACCACTCACGCACGACGCACATTGATGTGCAACATCACTTCACTCACGAGGTTTTGAAGAGTGGCGAGATTAGCTTGAAGTATTGCCCAACGGAAGAGATGGTGGCCGATGTATTGACGAAGGGACTTGCGAGAAAGCGACATCAAAGGTTAGCTATGGCGATGGAATTGTGAGATGGTAACTACTCGCAAAGTGAGAGTGTTGAAGTTAAAAGCTGCTAGTAGTTATTACGGCATTGTAAATGGTTATTGAGATAGATTAAAAGGTATAAGTAAAGGCCTTTGAAAGAAAGCAACATCTCACTCTATGCATTATTTGTACTACCTTGTGTGTCTTTCACTTGCTTGTGCAACCATCTGTCTACATCGTTTTACATCAATACTATTATGGTCCAAGATGACTCTAAACTATTAGGTGATATGTACAAGTAACCGAAGCCAAATGGAGTGATGGGCAGTTGGAATTTTGGCCATGAAATTTGCTCTCTATTTGACCAAAAAATCCTAGCTGCAAATTATCAATTTGTATTTGCGGGTCACTTTGGTACATAATTAATTCACAATAAAGAATGTCTAATTTTTTTGGAAAATGTCTTGTCTGTCACTTGGCTCGTTGCCGGCTTTGGCGCATGTGTTATCTTTTTGGTACTTTTTCCTTACAATTATATTTCGGGTTAATTTGTATCAAACAAATTAAAAATCTAAAATCATGAAAAATCCAAGAGATTTGTCTAGATGATATTCATGTAGGTAATATCCATGTGATGTCTAGGTGATACCAATATGCCAAAGTCACGTTTTGAAAAAAAGAAAATGCTCAGCAGAGGTCGGCCGTATATGACGCCTACGTATAATATTGCAACTCATGTGTTTTAAAATAAGAAAAGAGGGAAAAAGGAACTCTAGTCCTTTACGATTTAAACAAAATTAGCTCAACTGCATGTCAGGTAAAATGGATCTCAGGGCCGCTTTACCCATAGAGGCCGGGCCAATTCATCTACAAGCCGATTGCACAAAATTTCAGCCTATTTTGGGTTGGAGGCCAACCTCAAGTAGTCGTTATAGAAGGATTATAATCGAGGCCAAATCTCCCATATGTAAAGCCTTTGAAGTTTGGGGCCAAGAAGCCGAGATAACTCAATAAATCTAAAGAATTTCAGCCCTTCTCTCTCTTTATATTTTATATCTTATAATATTTTTTATTAATTATATTATATTTTTATAAAAAAATTCAAAATATATTTTTTACTTGAAATCTGACATTGGCCCTAGGTCAAGAATTGGCCTCCATTCTTGGTGCACCCAATTCAGTAAGCTTGGGCCATGCTCGGGCCATGTCAAATCACGTTTCTGACTACCAAATTGGCCTCGCCTCTTGGTGTAAAGGGGTTGGGGCCAATTTCAGCCTTTCGGCCAATTTTAACCACTAAATGCAAAAAGTCCTCAGATGGGCTCCTAGTGATTTCGGGTAGCTTACACCAATTTCAATTTCGATCATAAATTTCCGAAATTTTTATCATAGATATGTATAAGTATAAAGTAATAGCTTCGTGGAGGAAAAAATAAATTCTGAAACAAGTTCACGAAACTAAAGTTATTGAGGTTCGAAGTTTGAAACGTGGAGTGCGGGCAGGGCAGGCAAGGTATTGTAGATCTGAATAATACTACTATTGAGCTTAAATAGTACCACTGTAGAGCTGAATAGTGCATTTTTTGTGGTGGGTAGCAATGAAGGAAAGTTCTTGGCAACCTTCATTGTTTTTACTTATAATGCATAGAAATTAAGGATTCCAATTTTTTTAAGTTATTATCTGTTAATAGAAGAAGACATGATAGTTCTATCCACCGTTTGGATTTTAGGTCAATTCTTTTTTTTATTTAAAAAATAAAATTGCTTTCATATGTGAATGGCTACTTTATATACCCCTTGTCATTGCAAGTTTTTTTTCCTTATCCTAAACACCTCCTTTACTTGTGATTTTTTGCATGCAATGACCTAACACAAGGTAGAACATAGATTCATAAAATTTATACAATGTGTAGTGGAAAGTATGCCAATATCTTGAGTCAAAGTACATTGACCTTGTCTGCGCAAGGAAGAAAAAAACCACATTGCACTTTTCAAATGCATGTATCTTACAATTCGTGCGGGTCAAAGTTTATGAATTTTTTTGAGTGTCACCTTGTAGTAGTTGAATTGAAAATCCTACAATTGAAAAGTGGTAAGAAGTTGTTTCAATGAGTCTTGCAACATTGCATCTTAGAGTGGTAGTTTTGAAGTGTTTTTGGTGTGAAATTGTCAAGGGGTTAAGTGAGGATTTCATGTCTCTTACACAACAAATTGGCCAGGCCTCTAGGTGTGAAGCGGCCCTCAATGTATAAAGGCAACACGACAGAAGAGAGGGCAATAAATATTTTGATCAATTTGTTCATAAATCTTTTTAAATGATAAACTGTTCTTTACTAAATAAATAAATAAAATCGTCCCATGTCCACGTGCAATACAGTAGAAGTGATTAGATTGTTCGTGAAGTTTTAAACGCGCTAAATACGTATATCCTGAACATAGTACTGTACATGAGAGCTGAAAATGTGAACACTGATCATCATGCCCACCGCCCAAGTTTGGGAAACGCCAGTAATAAGAGGTCCAAGACTCCAATCCAATGCTGTAAAGCAGAAAGCAAGACTAGCGTTAGCTTATTTAAGAATTCGTTAACGAAGTAATGAAGAAATATTCTATGTTTGTCCAGAATCCCCTTTCTTCCGAATCTGCCGTCTTGCACAAACCACTGCAGGCGACGGACTCAACGCTCCATCCCACCGCACGCGTTTTTCTTTTCCTTTCCATATCGAAAATCCAAATTCGTGTCGGTTAAAAATAGTCAACACTAATTTAAATTTATTCGAAGTCTGATCATAGTTTCGACATCCTCGTGTATCGTGCTTAAATCATACACTGTATAAGAGACTGGTGATGGGAAATGAAGTCAACCTTCACTTATTCAGAGCCACTTTCTCTGCGCACGAGATTTTCCTGTTCATTGATGTTTCCAATCATATTCACTTTTACTTTCCTTGTGTTCAAGCCCCTACAATGATAGAAGTACTGTACAATTCACAACTTACTTGTAGGGACTTGAACCCACACATACCCATACATTTTAGGAAATTAGAAAAGCTTTAGAATGATTTATTGGAGGTCAAATGATATACGGCAGGTTTTTCAGATTTTCAACCAACAATATTCACTTACCCTCTAAAACCTATGAGGTCCTTGGAGGGTTGATTTTGGTGCTCTCTTTGTTGTAACTTTTACCATGTCTTGAAGTGCGAAAGCTTTCCAACAGATCTCCTTTACCTCCAATCAATGCAGGCATTGGCAAACAGTATTTCCGTGAAGTTTCCACGTAGACGTTGAAGGGCTAAGCTGAAAAAGCTTGTTCGGGTCAGAATGTCAAAAAAATCACATGCTGGTTAACTCTCGGAGACTGTTCCAATGAAGAGTCAAGACGTAGAAACCAGAGTCTTCGGATGTGCATGCAACAGGTTATGATCTCGACGCTGAGCCTAGTGATGAGGACCTGGACTGATTCTCTACCTGGACAGCATATTCTCCATGAAAGACTGAGAAAAGCACCGTAATTGCATGAAGACACTGTAGAGGTCTTGTTCTTTGATAAAAAGCGTCGTCATTATTCACATGGACAAAACAGACCCTTGTCCACTGTTATGAGCAGTCACAAGAAAAATCTGTGAGACTCGAAGTACCGTCTTATGTACTATACAACTCTCGAGAGGGCCATGGGGAGTGTACACCAATGCCCAAAGAATGGATGAAATGAACCGGACTATCTGAAAATGTACACAGATCTGCATGCTCAGAGCGCAGGACCGACGAACATGATCACTACGAGCGCGACCGCAAGGGCGACCATGAGGCTGGGCCTCGTGCTCATGGCGAAAGAGGTCATGGGATAGCCGTCCGGCATCTCGCACTCCTCGCCGTTGAACCACACGCGGGAGGGGAAGTAGTCCCGCTCCCGGATCTCCGGCGTGGTCTTCTTGGTGAATGAGAACACTGACTGCAGCTTGCCGGCGGAGCGATTGGTGGCGGCCATGAGGTAGTTCAGGCCCTCCAGGCCTTGCACCAGGATAGTGGTGTTGGGCGTGGTGTGGTTCATCTCCGGCATCTTGGTGGCGTTAAAGGAGTAGGCCTGCTCGAACCCGAGGAACGTCTTCGGCATCTCCAGGACCGAGAACCAGTCCGGGTACGTAGTGTTGGACCAGTCGAAGAGCGTCATGCGCGAGCTCCATCCGTTCGTGAAGTTGGACACGACGTGCCAGTTGATGGCCACACCACAGTAGTCCATGCACGGCAGCGGGTTCGGGGGCACCATGTGGTTCAGGCTAGCCCACGCCAGGATCTGCTTCGTGCGATTCTCCGGGTGCATGGTGAGCGCGCCGTATGGAAGCAGCATTGCGGGCTCCGTCGCGTCGCAGACGGGTTGCGCCGGGTCTGGCTTCGCGGGACATCCGCATGCGCACGTCCGGCAAGGAACGATAGAGTCATTGGTATACTTCGAGAACGAGACGCAGCACTTCTTTGGCTTATTCTTCATTGTCACTGTCTCATTACACGTAATCTGAAAAATACCACCCAACCTGTATCAATGAAAAAGAAACCGCCACAAGATCTTGAGCATTGAAGGGCAGAGTCGACAATCAGATGTGGCCATTTTAACAAGACAAGCCACTGTGCTGACGATGATGTGGGCTCTTTAATTGTACTAGTAACATAATTCTGTGACCCAAATATGGAAAGACAATAAATTGGCAATTATGCAACAGAGCATATCTGGTCGGGTTATTGTGAACGGAAGAAAGGAGCAAAACAAAAATAAGTTAGAGTTGTAGTGTATCGTACCTCCCATGTCTTGAAAGCGGTGGTTTCGTGCAAAAGGTACGGATCCGGGTACGCGGTGGGTTTAACCCTACGAGGGGTGCCACACTTGAACCGACCAACTTCGCCAAACCTCCAGTTGCCTGGGGGTGTGATGGTTTGCAGATGTCTGTTCGAAGGCGGGAGCTTGAAGACGTTCATGATGAAAGAGGATTTGGATTTCGATGGATCCAGAACCTGCGGCCACATGGTGCCGTTCCTGCAGCAGTTCTTGATGCCACCAATCGTAGTGTCGTTGGTTCTGTCAAGCGGAAGGTCAATGATCTCGGGGCTGGTTGAGCAACTGAACACCTTGTTAAGGTCAGGATCCCCTGAGAAGAGTTTCCCAGCGGGGCCGTTCAAGCACACGTCCACGTCGGCGTGGAGCGTGGTCGCTCCCATCATCTTGGTGATAAATTCGTTCTCTTGCCAAGTCCAGGATAAATTCCAGCTCTCGAGTTTCATGATAGGGCTGTCATTGGAGATCGTCACCTGCAAAAGTTTTGAAAGCTTCAGAACAGACCGAACCCGAAGCTAACGAATATCTTAGTGTCTGCCATGTGTGAAGAGAGGCACTCACTTGTGACAAGTAGCTGCCGGGGTAAGCCAGCGTGACATCATATGTGATTGTGATGTTTCCTTTCTCATTGGGCAAGTAAAACTCCTCGTCAGACAAGGTGACGTTTCTGGCGGGCTCCGAACAGCATACGTGCATCGTGTTGTCTGCAGAGCCGAAAGTCAATCAGCAATAGAAAGAATAATGCTGAATAAACAAAATATTAACCTCCGCCAAAGAAGTCACAACTGAAGTGAGTGAGGATCCGATTACTTACTGTGGAAAATCTCGCCTTGGCTGCAGTTGTAGCCTTTCTGGGTAATGTTGATATTCTTCGGCATGGGGTCCTTCTTCATACCAAACTCGGTACCGACGAGTGTGAACGACTTTTGAATCTGGCTAACATCTCCAGCAGTCTCAATAGCGTTCTTCAAGATACCAGCTGGGATTTGCGTGAGAATGGTCCCGTTAGAGACGTCCACTGGCATCAGCTTGCCATCCAACAAAGCCATGTCCTCGGCATCCACAAGAATCTGCCCAATTCAACGTCCGTCAAAACTTATCCCAAAGATTCATTCCTCCAACAGAGAGCTACTATGGCGGAACAGCCAGGATCTTACCTCGTTACGTGTGAAATTGATTCCGAACTCCCATCCTTCCACAGTGGAGTAACCCATGTTGGTAACGATCACAGTGGATTCGAACTTGTAGGGCTGGAGCCAGGGCGTGTCGTTCAGGAAGGGGTAAATCTTCTGCGTCAACACGTTAATGTAGACGAGATCCACTCCGTCGCAAGGCGGCCACAGAGGTGCCGGCTCCGGAGCAGGTGAGAACGGCAGCATTGGAGGCAGCACTGGACCTGCAAGCGGAACCGGCCCTGGAGCCGCCACAGCTGGAGGCTGCACAGCAGGAGGTTGCACAGCAGGAGGTTGCACAGCAGGAGGTTGCACAGCAGGAGGCTTCACAGCTTGTCCATTCACACACACAAGAACGGCAAACAAAGAGACCACAAGCAACACACTGCCGCCCCCCTTCACACCTCCCATGGCTACCAGCATGTAACACTAAACCTCGACACCTTACTACACTAGAAAACCGGTGGTCGAGATTTAGACTTCGACAGGCAACTCACGCACACAGAATTCACAGGCTCGACGCTGCCGGATGACCTGCCAGGCAACTCACACACACAGATTTCACAGGCGACCTGACAAGCGATTCAGCCCATCCAGAACTCAGTAAAGACTGAGGTAGCTGCAGGCCTCCCACCTAAACCAGAAGTGACGTGAGGAGGCAGTTTGCGGTGTGATTAATGACATCAAGTATAAAGTCCTTTTCCCTCTTCCTGATTCGGAAGCACGCATCCACTGATGAACAAAATTCACCGGAGACCGGTGCCTCCTAAACGTGTCAGATCTACCCTCCCCTCTCCACACTATCTATATGACCCCAGAAGACTATTAAAATCCAATCCAAATTGCCCAACCTGGCACTAATTTAAAACGAGCTATAGCTGATAAGAATCCACCTGGATGGCACAGCAACTCTCAAACTTCTACGTCAACGTTCATTACCGCCCGCCCCTCTTCTTCATCTATCGCGTTACTGCTAACCGTCCTGTGGTAACTTGCAGCTGAGTCGTGGACAGCATCCCGGAAAGGGGAGGGGTGAATTATAGAAAGCTCTCAAGATTCTAATATATTTTTTCGTTTTTATTGGAGAAGAGATGAGTGACACTGGCCATATTGACCAGCGTGAACTAATTTACACAGATTCTAGACAACTCGTGGGGGTGCCTACTAGACAACTCGTGGGTGCTTGCCCTCATGACCCACGCTGGGAGGGAAATAATGGAGGGGCGGATTGGAGAGATGAGTGGGAGAGGGCCTTCCAGCATCACGACACCGTTGGTTCAATCAGTTTAGCGGGAGTCATGTGAGGGCTCACATCCAACTCCTTTCTCATGCTTTTGCCCCCAAACCAGGGCACTCGGCCAAATTAGTATGCCTGCCCATCATTACCCCGCCAGTGGACCTCAATCCAGCCCCACTGGCACCTTTCACTTGGTGCGTTTTGTTTGCTTGTGTAGGACAACCCTAAACAGGCCGGTGACCCAATACGGCTTCTTTCTACAGTCTAACCTCTTTATTTTGACAGAAGAAGAAGAGTAACTCCGGTCTCCGAAGAAGACCGACGTGAATAAAGTGTCTACTTGTTCCACCTCTAGACCTAAGTCCACGGGACATAGGAATAGAAGGATAGAACTACTTCCCCCTTTCGAGAGTAGACATTTTAGTATCCAGTGACCAATAACAAAGACCACGAGTGGTCAGAGTCTTTATTTCAACGCTCCATTCTACAACAGCCTCTACTATATGATACATTTTTGCGCGGCCAAACTTTGTAGTCTTAAACTCCCTCTATAATATGACCTTGACACTCGATATTGTGACACTTTGAGACCCCCACTTTGTCATATTATAAAGGGAATAAATGCATTGGGAACATGTTATCGTGCTGAGAACAAGTTGTGAACCCTAGGAACAAGTTGTGAACAATAGGAACACCTGCATCACAGATTAGGGTTCTTCTTTCATGCAGATACTTTTAAGCAAACCATTTTTTTCTTGTAGGTATTTTTTGGCAACCTTTAGACTTCTATAATTGTACATTTTTAAATAACCTCAAAAATATATGCCATTTAGCTTGAAAATGTCATATTATCTGTTATGGGACACCTCGCTATTGCAACATTTTTTTGGTTTTCCAAATTTGTCATATTAACCCCTAAAGGACCAAGTGTCAAAAATGGGCTTTTTGAAAGTTCAGTCAGGTTCCTATGGTGTCAATTTCCAACGTTCCTCTTTGAATTTTTTACTATAGAAAGGCATTACCAAGGCCTTAGTGGGAAAACATTTTTTTCCTAAATTGGACATTTGATTAAAAAGTATTAGGGTTTTGAATTTCAAATGGGGAGAGCGGGCACCTCGGGCACCTCCAAAAACTTTTGCTAGGACACTCTATTGAATGTGAGATTTTCAATACTTGGAAGTGGTATTGTTTCCCTTCGTATTGTAAAAAAAAGTTCTTGTCTTTAAAATAGCATACCAATCCAAGTCAAACATTTTCACACATTGTCACTCATTGTTGGACAAGGTACCAAAAAAACTTCTTCTTTTCCACATAAAACCTAGATATCTTTATATTTTT